>CAUYQV010020468.1:0-19648 GCA_963574575.1 Galagoides demidoff | reverse complement strand
TACATTGCTGGTGGGAATGCAAATTAGTAAGTTCTTTTTGGAAAGTCATCTGGGACACACTTAGAGATCTAAAAATCGACCTGCCATTCGATCCTATAATTCCATTATTAGGTATATACCCAGAAGATAAAAAATCACATTTCAATAAAGATGTTTGTATCAGAATGTTTATTGCAGCCCAATTCATAATTGCCATATCATGGAAGAAGCCCAAGTGTCCATCAATCCATGAATGGATCAATAAACTGTGGTATATGTACACCATGGAATACTATGCATCCCTAAAGAAAAACGGAGACTTTACCTCCTTCATGTTTACATGGATGGAACTGGAATATGTGCTTCTTAGCAAAGTGTCCCAGGAATGGATGTAAAATTATCCAATGTACACACCCCTTTTATGAAACTAATCTATAGCTCTCAAGCAAAAGATACAACTTAATTCTAGCCCAAAATATGGGGAGGGAGTGGGGAAGGGGAGGGGATAGGGGTGGATGGGTGGTGGGAGGGTGATGGGAAAGATCACCTATATATCTGTCTAACAAGGGTACAAGCGAACTTTTCTAGAACTAGAATATAAATGTGTTGATACAATGATTAACCAAATGACATAAAATTTATGTTAACCAGCTTGATGAAAGTGTTTCAAATTGTATATGAAACAGTACAATGTACCCCATGTTTGCATCAATGTATACAGAGATCAATTAATTAAAAAAAAAAAAAAGAAAAAAAAAAGACAAGAGCAAGGATGATTGCCCACTGAGAATTCAAGCAGCAAGTCTGAAAACCCAACCTCAACTTAACCGTAACTGTTGCTTAGCTTCCTTCCCTAACCAACAAGCTTAAGACAGTTGTTTGTAATAGCAGCTATAGCGCTAGGCCAGTCCTGCCTAACTTTGAGCATCTTAGGAAAGTTCAGACTCCATCATCTCTTTGTGAAATCGCACATGTGCACATATGTGCAACATTTTCCCTCTATTTTAAGAGGTTTCGTGCACTTCCCAATAGTCCCAGTTGAGATTCCCATTCTGAGCCCAGCGAGGCTGCATCTCACATTAAGCCCTGAGGTGTTTCATCTCCTCTCTGACATCACCGATTACGATACACATTATTTTATGTTTTGCTAAGAACACAAAAGCGCAGCCACCTAATACCTTCTTATGGATTCTTCTTTCAGTATGTATTATTATATATTCACTGAAAGGGCTCTTGAAGACAAACGTTCTATCACGCAGCTCCTTTGTCTTCATATCCATACAATGTTTTTATTCGTGGTAATGTTAGAGTGCAATCATTTTTAGGGTGTTTTGAATAGCAATTAATTTCCAGTCACACAGGACTATCAACACCCATCCTGTAATTGAACAGTTATAACCAAATTTGCACATTTACAGGCAATGACGACTATATTTTGACTGCTGCCTAGCGGACAGCGATTACATGATGGTGTTTATTACAAAACACAGCATAAATCCGCCTATATTAATATTGGGTAAAATCATTTAAAATTAATTAAATATACTACATATGAAAAGCAGGGGGTAAACATGACCCACCACACACATGAAGCACAGTCTGGGCAAAGGGAATCTTCCCAACATAATTACTTTGCTTTCACTGGCAAACCAAGCTCTGTAGATCTGTTTATTTTCAGTTGTTTTTTTTTTTTTTTTTTGGTTTGTTTGTTTTGCAGTTTTTGGCCATGGCTGGGTTTGAACCCACCACCTCCAGCATATGAGGCCAGCGTCCTACTCTTTTGAGCCACAGGCACCACCCAGTAGATCCGCTTTTAACTGAAAATTTATTGTACAGCAGTGTAAATTAATTTTTCTCCTATTCTATGCTTAGAAAATTAGTCTTTGAAATGTTGGCCGCCCTTTAATACGGTCAGAGAATCTATTTGTGAGACATAGTTTACAGTTTTGGAGTCTCTTTAAAATTAATTCTAATTGTGAAAGTAATTACCATTCGGGAGTTGACTTCAGTCTGTTCAGTACTGTTGTCATGAAATCAGCCCTTCAGGGCTCATCACCCCTGAGTGATAGTAAGTATAGATTGTTACAAATAGAAAAATCTGATGCTAGAACTCAACAAACTAGTTGAAGATTTGCGTAAATGCAGTCGGCCCTGGCAGATTCTAATTTTTACGGGAACAGAAATTGTGTTTTTCTTATTCACATTCAATACTCCAGCATATAACAGAGTGCCAAGCGCAGTAAGTTTTAGCTGAGAAAAGAAATTACCTTATTGCCATTTTAATTTGTAATTTCTTACAGAACCATATTTATTAAAAATAAAAAGATCAAATTGATTCATCCATTTTTTTTTTAATTTTTGCATTAGCAACATGTTTGTTCAGTAATTCCTGGGGTTGGGGGAGAAATCAGTACTTTGCACTTTTCAAAAGTAATCCCAAACGTTAATTCAAAATGCAATGTTACATGTAAAATGAAAAGAAAAAGTGATTTCAAAGGAGTTACCTCTCTGAAGTGCTTTATTACACACGTCTGTGCGAACCAGGGCAAGGGATAAAAGAGCTGGGACTTGCCATGCCTTGGAAAACAAATTACTTGTCTGGCCTGAAAAACAAAGTGACTCATGTCTAAGGAAAATTGATGTCTGTAGAAGGTTTGCAGAAAATAAAACAGTCAACTGGAATTGGTTTGTACGTTAAACTAAAATCATCGCCAAACTAGAGATATTTTTATAGTTATAGTGATGGTGTTAGTAAGGTTTTCCCATCAGGAATTAAGTATAACTCTCTTAGAAAGGGCTTTTCTCATCAAGGAATAATCTAGAACCACAGAGAAAGCTATAAAACACATTTTTGAAGGGATGCACAATTATTTTATTATATATTTTCACAACAATGTAAAACAGTAGACGTGACATTAAGTGTATATCACATGAGTGCCTTAGCAATATTCCAAAGATTGTATTTCTTATGTGGAGAGTGGTATGTCAGAGGATACGTAAAATTTCTTGTAGCCACATGATGTACAAGGTAAGTTGAATGTAATTACCAGGATATTAAACAAATAAAATGGGGAGCCTCATTGGATGGCATTCCCAGGTCAGACTTATTAATCTCATGTATAATAATGTGGGTAGGTATTTTAATGAAGGTCGGAGGATAAAGAAACTCTGAAATGTACATGCCACAATATAATAAAAATCTACATAAACTAAACACATGTACACACGCAAACCAATGTTATATCTAATAGTTTTAAAGGTGCAGGACAATTTAATGACACGATTAAATTCCTTGGCACATTTATATGTGAAGGTGATAGGGACAGGAGGGGCTAGAAATGACAATAGATGTATAATAAAACAAGACAGAGGTATTGCCAAAAACAAAGAAAATAATGAACTAAGTGATATGCACACGTCACATTTGTCCAACAAAAATAAAAATTAAATTAAAAGCTGAAACCTTGCAATTTGCTTCCTATGACAATTTCCAAATCAGACGAATTTTACCAAATGGAGGTTACCTGATTTGGTTCACCTTAAATCTTCTAGGAGCTCATATAGCAACTGATATGGGTTTATAGAAATAGCTGATTCATATAGTTATGAATCCTTTTCTCAGATACAGAAAATGGAATTTTCCTAAAAGCATAACGCTTTCGTTGTCTATAAGTGGACATTACATTTGCAAAAAATGAACCAGATATTTAATATTCCTTTAATCTAAAACCCCTCTAAACTGTGTGATTTAATTAGCAGATAATTAAATACTAAATATGAGAACTTTAGGGACCCATGCATGGAAGCTGTATCAGGATGAAAGATGTTTACTCTTAACACAAAGATTCTCCCCTGACTGAATGAGGCTGGGAATTGCAAGCCAGGCAGGGCGAGAGCCAGCTGATAACAAGCTGTTCATTAAAGCATTAGCCTCCCTGAGCTTAAAGAATGTCAAAGCTCTTCTCCTCACACATCCAAGGAAAAATAATTGCAAAGCAAAAAGAATGCTCCTTTGCATTTGTAATAAGAGGCAAAATGTGACAGTATATTAGATTCAAAATTATTTCTAAAAACATTCATTCCTAGATGGTCGTGGGGATGGTCTTTTATTTTCCAGATTTATTATCACGACCATTTCATTATTCAATGTCTATCTTTCTTATATTGCACTTGTGAATTTACATTTTTAAAAAAAAGTAGAATATTTTGGGGTACATATGTTTGGTTTATACACTTTATTATACAAATTGATCAAGGTTATAAGTGTGTTCCCCAATACGCATCATACACATTAGATGTGAAGTTATTTTTTTTAGTTGTTTTGTTTCATTTTCTTGAATATTCTATGTTGACACTAATATAAATAACATGTAGAATTCACAGGTGTATGTTTGACAAAAGGAGGACACATCCTGGAATATAGTTTTAAAGTGCAGAGGGTAAAAACAAGGGCAAAAAAATGTTATCTTTAGTGGTGATAGTGGAAAATAATTTGGGCAGCGCCTGTGGCACAAAGGGCACCAGCCCCATATACCAGAGGTGGTGGGTTCAAACCCGGCCCTGGCCAAAAAGTGCAAAAAAAAAAAAAAAGAATAATTTGGTAATTTAATACTGATAAACTAAAAATAAAAACGGATATTTGTTAGAAAAGAACTTAACATACTCATACCTTAGGTAGGGAGGAGAAAAAGACCCATAGGATTTAGGAGAACTGTTCAATGTTCTACAACCAGCACCAGAGATTAAGAAAAGGACCACCCACTTCCCATCTCTCTAATATAACGGAGCATTACATACTAAGAATAAATTAGTAGTTGACACACTGCACTCAATTTTTACTGTGGCCAGTGTATGTGTGCTTAGGAGAAAAGGCTCTGGAGTCGCAGTACTTGGATTCAAATTCTGGCTTCACTACACACTAGAAATGCCTCCTAGAAGATTATGCTGAGCCTCAGTTTCCATATTTGCCAAAAAGGCAAAAATAATCATACCACCTCATAGGATTATTGAGAGGATTGAAGCAGAAAAATGATACAAAGCAATGAGCACAGTCTCCAGCACAGAGCAATACTTTTCATTGCTATTTTAACTTAAAATCCCTCACCTTAAAAATCTATTAATTCCTTCTTTCACCAGATATTTGAATACCAATCAGCATGCAAACACGGACACACATGCAAGCTGCAGCGCCCGTTGTTAAGAAGCATGTGTATACCCTGTCCATATGTGATTCTTTAGTGAATTCAATAATTACTGCATTTATTTTCTTTCACTCTGTGCCATGTGCAATACATGTACTTATTAATTTCCCAATTCACACCAAGAAACCTTTTTAAAACACGGTTGAGAGCTTCTTTACCTTCTGACTTTCAATAATCTTCATCTTCCCACAAGACATCGACTGACAGTCGAACAATCTGGATATCACAATCTCTTAAGAAGCTTTAGCCTCAAGACCACAACTCTAAAAGCTGACTCTATATGCAAAGCAGCAGTCTCTCCATCCATTTGAGTTCCTTACGCCTCCAAATGTGCTCTTTCTCACCGGTGACTTTCGAATTTTTGACTGTTTTTTATGTTTTTTCCCATTGTCAACTTTCCCTAGCTGTGTATTATAATTTTACAGCTAGAAATTTCAAACATTTGTTTCAAACACTCCAATATCTGTTTAATGTTTAATCTGCTTCAGGGAATTGTTTTCATTTCAAACGGCCAATATTTCAGATTTTGCCATTTAAACGTTTAGAATAAATAGCTAGGAGGCCTGAAAGGGTCTCTTTCTATTTAATAACACCTCATCATTCAAATAATCGCCTTTCTAGAGGTCAAACAAAATATAGATGTGTTCTTTTTCCTATAAGAATGAAGTTTTACACTGTTTTGTAGTACCTAATAACCTAAAAAAAATTTTCTTAGATGAAAGTATTATTAAAGACCCTGAAAAAAATACTTCATAGTTCTCAGTATACTGACCCCATTAGCTGGTTGGGAAACTGAAAAAATATATAGTTTGCTAGACAGGAGTATCTCTGGTTCATAATGTTGCTATAATTTAAAGTTGAATTAAACTTAACTAGTCATTATTTTAAATAAAGACCCACAAACATATGAAAAAATGCTCATCATCTTTAATCATCAGAGAAATACAAATCAAAACCACTTAGAGATATCATCTAATTCCAGTAAGAGTGGCTCACATCACGAAATCCCAAAACTACAGAAGCTGGCATGCATATGGAGAAAAGGGAACACTTCTGCACTGCTGGTGAGAGTGCAAGCTAATACGTCCCTTTTGGAAAGAAGTATGGAAAATAATCAGGAATCTAAAAGTAGACCTGCCATTGGATCCGGTAATTCCTCTACTAGGTGTATATCCAAAAGACCAAAATCACTTTATAATAAATTTGCACCAGATTGTTCATTACAGCTCAATTCATAATAGCCAAGTCATGGAAGAAGCCCACCTTCCTGTTGACCCGTGAATAGATTCATAAATTGTGGTTTATGCACACCATGGAATATTATGCAGCCTTAAAAAAGATGGAGACTTTACCTCTTTTACGTTTATATGGATGGGCCTGGAACATATCCTACTTAGTAAAGTATCTCAAGAATGGAAGAAAAAATATCCAATGTACTCAGTACTATTATGAAACCAATTTACAATCACTCACACTTTCATATGAAGAAGAGATCACAACTATGGTCCAGGATGAAGGAGGGAGGAAGGGGGTGGAGAGAGGTGGGGGAGAGTTCAGATTGAGGGAGGGTGAATGATGGGATCACACCTATGGTGCATAATGCAAGGGTGCATGTTGGATCTATTAGTATAGAGTATAAAGGTCTTAACACAATAAATAAGTAAATGAGATGAGGTATATATTAACCAGTGTGATGTAAGCATTCCTAATTCTATATGATATCAGCACATTGTACCCCATAAATGCATTAATGTATACATGATGATTTAATAAATATAAATCAATAAAAAGAATAAAGGATAATAAAAATAGTTATAAATTTTATTAAAGTTCACTACATGAAATCTGTAAAACCATCATTTCTAATTATAACCCAAATCCTACAATTACAGAAATTTAGCACTAGATATAATATTTTTCCCAGAAAAGTAACTAATTACAGAGATAGCTTGTTATTTACCAATTGCATAATATAGCATATGTGTTAATGATCATGTGTATATATGTACAATATACTATGTGTATATGACCATGTATATATATGATATGTACACAATATACTACCATATGTGTATATGACCATGTGTCTATAATATGTACACAATATACTAGCATATGTATGACCATTTGTATATATGTACACAATGTACTAGCATATGTTATCATGTGTATATATGTACAAATATACTAGCATATGTGTGTATGACCATGTGTATATATATGTACACAATGTACTACCATATGTGTTAATTATCATGTGTATATATGTACACAATATACTAGCATATGTGTGTATGACCATGTGTATATATGTACACAATCTCACACATGTGACCAATTACTGAATTACATGTTATTTCTTAATCTCTAAAGAAAGCCATGTAAACCTTAGCTTCAGAGACCACCTGCTCTGAATCAACATGAGTATGTTGTGTACAAAGACTGAGTCAGCAGAGACTAAGTCATCTAGACAGTTGATCCTGTATTTGAAGAAAACGAGAAGCAAAAAAACAGACAAAATTATACTTCTAGAAATGGAAGTTGGGTTGGGCATGGTGGCTCATGCCTGTAATCCAGCATTTGGAAGGCTGAGGCAGGACGATCACTATAGGCCAGCCTGGGCAACACAGGTAGACCCTTTCTCTACAAAAGATTTAAAAAATAAATAAAAACAGAAGTAGTATCAGTGACCGACTTTTCCCAAGATGCACATATAAAAGGTTTGCTTCCTAAATGGTACCTGTGGCATTACTCAATTTTGGACTATTTGGCATAGCTTTGCAAACACTTTGAAAGGATGCAACTCTTTTACCTAATGATGAGGTCAAACTTTGGTGACTGGTGGTTTCCTGTGGGCTTTAAACCTAACCTCTGATCCCTGATCCATTCATTCTCCCTAGTAATCATTTCCTGCCCCTCTACAGAATTACCTGCATTCCCCATCTCCCTCTCCCCCATGAAATAAGCAATGAGAATGTGACTACCACTAAAATCAATACTTTTCCTCACAACTTTGTTTTCTTCATGTACTGATCCACTATCAACCCTCACCCCTGTGTCAATCGTCTTCCTAGAACCTACTAAACCTATGAAGGTGGACAGCTGGAAACAACCAGTGATCACGGCTTTTAATTGAGTACCAAAAATTTCACACAGCTTTGGGGCTGCCTAGTAACCCTACCATATTGTCTTTATCAAAGAACTGTCCTAACACGAATCCAAAAATTCTCCCCGTTCTTCCAATTTCCTCTTCCTTCCTTATGGTCCATTAGCTACCTTGCTCCTTATTCCACTGAGAAAGCAGGTCCAAGCTTAAGAAAATGTCTTCCTCTCACTACCACCAGATCTCACACCTACTGCCATGTTACTATGTACAAAGCCTCCCTCCCACTAACAGTATAACCTCTGTGTCTCCTTCCAAGCAAAAGCCCCTTCAGCAGTGCACCGCATGCCATCCATTCTCATCTCCTCATCCGCTCAGCTCCTCATTAAACCCCTGCCTGTCTTTCATTATTAGGTTTCTTCCTCTTTACTTGATCAATCTCATTAACTTGAAAATAAGTAGAAATATTTCTCATCTTGAACACAAATAATCCTCCCTTGACCTACATCTGCCTCTAAGTGATTTCCTAATTATGTCCTGTCTTAATGGCCACACTCCTTAAACATTCTTATATTCACTGTCTCCTCTTTCTCTAGTCTCATTCCCTCGTAGTCTCTGCCATCAGGCTCTTAACTTCCCTCAAGCAACTAATCTGTTCTCCACAAAGTCACCAATCATCTTCATGTTGAAAAAATTCAGGGATAAATTATTAGCCTTTATGTTACCCAATCAATGTCTTCTCTTTGTGTTTTTCCTCTAATTGATACTTTTTGACTCCTCAAATGTAATAGTAGAATGCTCAGGGGCTCAGCTTTCTATCTACATATGCACATGACCCAATTTGCCCCAGGGTCCTCTGTAGCATAATGCATAGATTTTATCCACTGTGACCCTGAAGCACATCCTTCCAGCTCCAGCCCTATGCCTCCCTTTAGCCTGTTCCTCCCTTTGTTTCCATGTTGGCTCATGCATGTAGATTCCTATATGACATTTCCACATGAATAATTTATGGTGATTCTAATTTATGTCAAGAGTACAAAATTATTGATCCAAACCCTCATACCCAATCCCCATTTCAGCATTCTGCATCTTTATAAAGGACATTGTTATTTGCTCAGTTGTTCAAGTCAAACACCTGTGGAGTCACTGATGACTTTATTTCAAGTATCACTTTATATATCAGTAAATTCTTCTGGCTTGACAATAGACAGATGATATACAGACATAACTCTTTATTCTGAACAATTCTCATTTCCTCCATCACTCTCACCCTGAAGGAAGCTTCCATAGTTTTTACCCTGACTGATGTACTGTTTCCCCAAAAATAAGACCTACCCCAAAAATAAGCCCTAGCAGGATTTCTATGCATTTGTTAAATATAAGCCCTACCCGGATAATAAGACCTAGTGATGGGCATCTGCATAGCTATCTGCATAGCCACACCACACATTTTGGCACAGAGATTAAGACATCCCCTGAAAATAAGCCCTAGTGTTGTGTCTTCTTGAGAAAAAATAAATATAAGGCAGTGTCTTATTTTGGGGGAAACACAGTAATAGCTTTATGACTTGTGTCCAAAGCACATTTTCGAAGTATCAACATATTCCTTTATAGCTAAATCAGATCATGTTCCCACCCTAGTCATGACATTCATGGTACATTCCATTCCATTTCTTCTCATCACCATCAAAACTCTATTTAGGATACTAACTTTGGTCCATGAGGTGACCTGACTGTTATGGCTATTTTTTAACTACCATTGACCTCTTTGCTCACTCTCACTGGCCATGATGGCCTTCTGTTGTTCTTTGAAGACCCAAGATATATTTGCCTTAAGTCATTTGCATTTACTCCTTGCTTTGCCTAGGTGGTATGATTCCAGAAGTTTGCATTACTTAGTCTTCATGAGGATTTCTGCTCAAATATCATGTCACATGAGAGGTTTCTCTGTTTGTGCCATCAAAGAGGCATCTTCAACACACTCCACCGCCTCATATCGCATTATATTTTTCTTCCTAATACTGGATGCTAGTTTATATAGCTCCATGAGAGCAGAGCCTGTTCTAGTCTGATATTTAGTTAACTATTTAATAGTATTATATATTGAGTAAATTAGTAAATGATATGATTTTATTTGAAGCTATACATTCATATATATTGATATTAATATATTTCTAAAAGCTTCAGGAACAGCAGTTGAAAAACAATGTTTCCTGAAACACTGAGTGTCGTTTGATTATATAAAACGGTTTTAGTTACTGTAGACTCTTAATAACACTAAGTTTGATTGAATAGTCATGTCAAGCAATTTAAGCTGTTAGTTATTAATCTGAAAACTGAGAATGAAAGAGAAGTTGATGAATCATGCCAGTTATAGAAAATTGCTAATTTAATAAGCAACTCATTAGAATTTGCCATGCTGGCTCTGAAGTTTAATGAGCAGAAATTTTTCCTCTAATTTTTCTGAAGCAGTAAGATGTCAGTGAACTGAATTGATGCTTTAATAATAGTAATTTTTTTCTCCACTTTCTTCTTTGTGAGAAATTAGCCCACATATCCTCTTAGTCTCAACCTCAGTTGTACCAGTGGAACATCAGAAATTCTGTCAACTATCATGCTAAAATATGTTACACAGCTTATATTTCAATGCCTTGATTTTAGTTTTGTGGTAACCAGTTCATAATTATACTGTAATGCATATTCATAGATTTTTATGATGTATTTGTCTAAAACAGCAAGCCAATAATAATAGTAGTAACTGTTGCCAAGACCTATGTTCAGCATTTAAAATACATTCTAATTCTCTTTAACATAGCTCTTTTGTACTATCATCTGGAAAGAAAAAAACAAATGCCATTTTAACCCTTTTTTTGAAATTATATCTAATTCACACATGTTTGTTCATTTGGTAATGCTCATTTAAAATCATGCTACTTTCATATCCCAAATTAGATCTTCATAGGCTGTTTCAAAATTTTTCTCTCTTTCCACTCAGGTCAAATTTCAAAGATAGTTTAAGGAAGTCACCTTAATGATAATGATGGCTGAGAAAAGTATGTTTCTGTAAATCATGTACTTTGAAGTCAGAGAGAACTGAATTTAATACCAGGGCATTCATTCAGTAGCTGTCTGTGACCTTGAGCAGTTAGCATAATCTCTCAAAGGCTTAATTGAGTTTCCCTGTCTTAAAATGAAGGTAAGTCTTTTATAGAGAATTGCTGTGGGGGTCAACTGCATACACTTACATACAGCTTTTTCTATTTTTAGTACAGCAGGGGTCTTGCTATTGCTGAAGCTGGTCTCTGGACTCCTGAACTCAGGATATTCACCCTCCTTGTCCTCCAAGACTGTTAGTATTACAAGTGTGAGCCATGGCCACTCAGCCTGTCTACAACAATTTTTAAGTGACAAAGTAGAATAATAAGGCAGAAAGCAGACTATTTCTGCAAAGTATCAACACATTCAAATGCTTTAAAATAGCTATGTGATTGTGACTTTTTCATGGGATATTAATTCATTTAACAGAACCTCTTGAAGCATTAAATATCTATCAGCCTTATAAAGATATTTTACATAGAGATTACTCTCTCTACAAAGAGATTTAGTCATTTAAACCAGCCATAGATGAATATATTTAAAATAAGCAGTGTTATTCCATATGTTCTACCTGCTTTGTGTCATCTGGGTATTTGTGGACTGTCACAGAAGTAAACCTCTAAATAATAGAGATTTGCATTTATTGTTGATTATTCTGTGTGTTAAGCATGTGAGATTTCTTATATGCCTAAGCACATGCCTAGCCAACTTGGAAAGTGTATTTGAAAACCAACAGAAAGGGTGGTGCCTGTGGCTCAAGGAGTAGACTGCCAGCCCCATATACTGGAGGTAGCAGGTTCAAACCTGGCCCTGGCCAAAAATTACAAACAAACAAATATCAAGCTTGATGTTTTATCAATGTCTCTACTAGAAAAACAGACACATCATATGACACCATAAATCCAAGTGTTTACAAATATTTTACATCTTAGAAAATATATTAATTTTCTATAATAATAGAATATGGGGTTGATTTAAATAAAACAGAATGAGATCCTATAAGATCTGGCTTCAATAAGGATAAACTCAGAATTCTTTTTCATATATATATATATACTCATTTTTATAACCCTAGTATTGATATATGTTTCTAATACATGATTTTCACATTTATTCTATCAGAGACCTTGTGACTGCTTAAACAATAACCTATTATACAAATGTGTAAGGAAAGAAATTTGATACCCAGAATTTTATGAGTCTTGCCCTAATTTACAAGTCCTTCATTGGGGCTGAAGTCTCTAATTCAGCAATTTCAAAGGCCAAATATTAAAGTCAAATTGAGGTTAACTGTACAGAAGAATAAAACATTGAATCCTATCCTTTCATCCTTCTTTTGTGCTCTTTCATATAATGCAAATTTTTTTGTCATGATCTAAAAGTGTCTTATTCAAAAGAATATCGATCAAGTATCAGCAGCAGACATTATCTGTGTAGTAGCTTGAACTGAACTAGCCTCTATCAAACTCTCAGATAAAAAATTTGTTCTTCATGAAATGTCGAATGTCTTGGAGTCATTATTTGTCCCTCCAATCAACTGACACTTACATGCCATACCGCATTACTTTAAATACTTAGCTATCAGTAAAAATAAAATGCATATTATTTCTATATATATATCACAATAAACATGCACTTTTGTCATTTACCAAAAGTTCAGTTATTCTTAAGGTATGACTAGAAGAAGGAAGAAATGGAGAGACATTGATTTTAGAACAAGTTCTTCCAATTCATAATTGGCCAAGTTGTGGAAGTAGCCTAAATACCCATCAACACATGAATGGCTAACAAATTATAGTATATGTATACCACAGAATACTATGCAGCCATAAAAAGATGGTGATTTGGGGGCAGTGCATGTGGCTCAGTGGATAACAAGGGTGGCAGGTTCGAACTTGGCCCCAGCCAAACTGCAACAAAAAATATCCCAGTGTTGTAGTGGGTTCCTATAGTCCCAGCTACTTCAGAGGCTGAGGCAAGAGAATCACCCAGGAGCTGGAGTATTACCATGGCACTCTACCAAGGGTGATAAAGTGAGAATCTGTCTCTTAAAAAAGGCCTGGTGTTGTGGTGGGTACCTGTGGTTCAGCTAGTTGGGAGGCTGAGACAAGAGAATCTACTAGGAGCTAGAGTTTGCTGTGAGCTGTGATGCCATGGCACTCTACCAAGGGCAATAAAGTGAGACTCTGTCTCTAAAAAAAAAGAGATGGAGATTTTTCATCTTTATGTTTGCCTGAATGGAGCTGGAACATATTCTTCTTAGTTAAGTATCTCAAGAATGGAAAAAAAAAATATATCCAGGGTACTCAATATTATTATAAAACCAATATATGATCAGTCACACATTCATACAAATGATAAAAACAATATATACCCCAGAAAGGAGGGGAGGGGAAAAGGGAGGGTGGGTAGAGGGAGGAGGGAGGGAGGGTGGGCATTGGGTTGATCTCACCTAATGTGTACCATGCAAGGGTATATTTCAAAACAACTAGGAGTAATTATATATGTCTTACCACAAAAAATAAGTGAGGTGATGGGTATGTTAATCAGTTGATTTAAGCATTCCACATTGTAAATCAAATCATCACAACGTACCCCATAATTATATACAGTTATGATTTAATAAAAGTGAAATAAAAATAGCCAAATATTTTAAATTGCAAATAGAAAAAAAAAAAACCTGCTCTTTGACAAAATGTCACCCTTCTCAATTGTGTAGACTTCAGTGAAGAGTTTTGCTAACTCACTGTCTTACTGCATAAGCAGCAATGCAAAAATCAAAACATTCTTAAAACAAACCTTTCTCAGTGATGTAAAAAATTAATCCCCAATGATATAGAAGACAATTTCACAAAACAAGACTCAGGATTTCAAACAGAAAAACAAAAGACATACTATTTGCTACTAACTGTCAAGTTAAAATGGCAATGCTAAGATAATCTATGTTGGTAGACCAAAGATGAGGATCTTGAACTATATTCAAATACCTCTAACATTGACTGGTGACCTGTTATGTGTGGAACTTCCCCATGGGTACCTTATGTAATCCATACTAGACTTTTATGAAGTATACACTGTCCGTATTCTATATACCGACAAGTTAGTTTTATAGTTTATACAAAAATAATAGAAGAACTAGTACTCAATCAAGCTCAATATGGACTCCGGAGAGGAGTTCACCCTTTTATCACAATCTAGTGTCTAATTCTGAAACCTGAGGAAATTTATTAAAAACAAATCAATATCTGTATCCTCAGAGTAGACTTCAGAATTCAGTAAGAATTCATACTTTAAGAAAATCTAAAAAAAGAAAAAAATAGGAGAGAAATCTCTATGTGATGTTGATTCAATCAACTTTTGGTCTATGATGAAATAATTAAGAAATTGCAATCTTTATAAAGTTTTCACTGCCTTAATAAGTTGATAAGATTATTCTTAGTTAGTACCTTAATTATTTGTTCTACCTTACACATGCATTTACTTATTGGTGTAGAAATATCTTTCATCCAAGAAAACATAATAAAGCATCTTAGGAATATGTAGTTTCCATCAGAAAAAAGAGTGAATAATTTTAAAAATTTTGAAATCAATCTACTTCCATACAATAAGAACAAGAATACTAATTACGAATAATTTTTACTTACTGTTAAACATGAAATTTTGCTTCTATCCAGCAATGTACCATTTTAAAAAATCAATTAATTTTCTATTTCTTGAAAAGGTCATTCAGAATTTGTATTAATTCAGAGATGATTGTTAAAATATACTCAAAATGAAGGCCCAATTAAAAATAAGTTAATAAAGTAAGTAATAGTCATAATAATTTTAGAAAAAAGCTTCTATGAGAGGAAGAACCAAAGATATCTTAAATTGCATTGTTTTCATAGGGAGTATGATGTATGTAAATGCTAGAATTAAGGAAGATGAAGAAGTGTATGCATATTCATAAAACCTCAATTACTTCTTGAGTGTGCCTTCGTAGTCCCAAAAATAGGATGCATACTAAACATATAATTGGAAACATAATAAATGCATATTAAAATAATAAAACTATGTATAAATATAACATGATTGTGGAAAATCGTCTTCTTGAAATCAATTTCCCATCTTAATTTCAATATGTTGTAGTCATTAAAATTGTACATATGCATCTGTACTCTGGAAATAATCCGGTGGACTTGAGTAGAAATGTATCTAAGAAGTAATATTTGCCATGCAGTGTTAATGTTATAAGCCGTTGTCAGGCTGACGTCATTTAGTACATCAATACCCCGTATGCTAGTAACATACAGTATGCTATATATTAGTAACACTAATGTATTTTACTTGGTGTATTGTGTTAGGAGACGGACACAGAAGTAGACATTTCTTGAACACATCACTGTTGCTAAAATAAAAAGAACAAACATCTTAATTGGGAGGTTACCAGACTGAGGCAGCTCTAGCACCCTGGTCCCTAAATAAGCAAACTGGAACCCAACCCAGTGTCCACATGCATATCCTAGACAAACAAAACTAAAGCTTTACTGTCAACTAACTGGGACATTAAGACAATTGTTCCACTTTAATCAGAAATTTTCATTACCTTCAAGAACACTTTATGAAAGTCTTCCCTTCTCACTCCATCAGTGTGGTCCTGAACCTCCTGAAATCTGATGCTGTCCAATTCATGAGTCACTCTCTAATTTTTCAGAATTTTAATGTGCCTAGACTGATCCTTTAATACCACATTATTTCACTTAAATCTCACAGAAATCATTTTTGCCACAACACCATTATAACCATTTAGTTCCTTTCCAAGCTGTTTATAAAGGTGTAACTCTAAAGCATGTGAAGCTATTCAGGACTAAATACCAGGAGCCTAGGTACAAAATTTAAAAGTACCTCATTGGGGCTAAAAAGATTAGAAGAACAAATTTTTAGTAGAGGAGACAAATGGCATCTCTGAGATGGACACGCTCCCTCATGACTTGACAAGAGAATCATCTCCTGGATTCTAGCCCAAATCACCCCCTTCACATAGCTCCTTTTCAAGTAATGCACCACCACACAACTATATTACACAGTTTTAAAGACAGTGTTATTTATCCGGTTATTTATTTCATTACTAAATTCAGACTCAATGGTTCTTCCTGCAAATTCTATTAACCCTATTTAAATTCAACTCTTTTTTTCCATTATTAATAGGAATGAGTCATTGGTTTTTCTATTGTGTTACCAACAAAGCAAACACATATAAGAACAGCAATTCCAAATTGTGATCTGGTTCTTTAAAATAAAGCCATTTAGGAGATTGACTAGCACGGCCAAGGCACAAAACACTTTCTCCTCAAGACTGGGACATTCAGGTGACAACTGTATTCATTTGGTAAACTATGGTGAGGGCCCCTAGTTGCTCATTTTTATTAAAAAGTAATTAACTAAGCACAATAGTTACAAGCCTATTAAGAAAGCTTCTTGGGAATTTAAATAAATTAGCTATGATGAGAAGTAATGAAATATCTAAGCGTACCAAGTTTAACTCCAAAAGTTGTTCCTATAGCATGCCTAATAATTTTTGTAAGGAATATGAAGGAAATTAATGTCTAAATGGTATCAAAGTCAGACAAAATAAAATTCCAAAAACTTCATTGCAAATCGACATAGATTTTCAGGTATTTTTAGCCTTTGTTTAAAATAAAATGTTACAGGGCTACACAATTATCACTGTTACTATAATTTGAGGAGAAGTTGCAGACAAAAGAAGTAAGGAAAGAAATATGAAACCAAGAAGAATAAAAGAGATTATTGAGTGAGGACACTCACATTGTTAAATACTGGCCTAAAGTTGACCAACAACTCAATACTCTAAAGTACATGTGTTGTCTGAATTCAAATAAGAATTAAACTAATCTGGTGGCATGGGTTTTATTTTTTATAATTTTTGTGATTACTAATACAAAGAACTATATGATCAGCCATTTCTGATGAGTGACAAAGAATAGGATTGGCTAGGAAATAAAATAAGGAAAAAATTCCAATAGTATAGGTAAAGTACAATATTCATTTCAAATTCATACTTACTTTTAGCCAATGACTTAATAATAACACGATGTTATTCTCACACATATACTGACATTCAAAAACTACCATACCTACACTGCATCTTACAAGGGTACATGTGAAATTTACTAGGTGTAGAATATAAATGTCTTAACACAATAACTAAGAAAGTACCGTGAAGGCTATGTTGACTAGTTTGACAAAAGCATTTCAGATTGTGTGTAAAACCAGCACATTGTACCTCATGATTGCATTAATGTACACAGCTATGAATTAATAAAAAGCAAAAAAAAAAAACTATATGTATCTCTAAAAAGCAATATAACACATTTATTTTTGTGGTGAATACAATGCCTTGTATCTAGAAACAAATTTTTCTAAAACATTTTCTCATTAAACCATTTAATTTGTCTTGGCAAATAATGTCAGTTGTTCCTGACACACACTTTTTGTTTTATAATGTACCTCATTCTGAAGATTATTAGATAAAATTTACTATGAAAGTACTAAGAATAAAATTATAAATGAAGTAAATAAAGCATTATGATAAGGAAAAGGAATTCTCAAAAAATATATTAGAGAAAAATTTAAGAAGAAATAAACAAGTGATAAGGACTTATATATTTAAGATTGGTGGAGGGTTCTTTTGATTGTCTCAAAACAAAAAACCAACCAGAGTCTCACTTTTCCCCCTGGGTAGAGCACCAGGTATCTTAGCTCACAGCAACCTAAAACACTCGAGCTTACGTGATTCCTTTACCTCAGCCTCCAGAGTAGCTAGAACCTCAGAAGCCTGGCTAGTTTTTCTATTTTTAGTAGGGACAGGGTCCCTGGGTCTCACTTTCAGCTCAGGCTGGTCTTGAACTCCTGAACTCAGGCTATCCACCTGCCTTGGCCTCCCAGAGTGGTAGAATTACAGTTGTGAGCCACCATACCTGGCCAGATTGGTGGGGTTTCAAATGGAATTGAGCTTCCTAGCATGCAAAATAGTCAATTGTATAATGTTCAAGGTCAGAAATTAGAAAAATTACCAGGGGATTCAGGGATTTATTTAGTGCTCAGTTTTAAAATTAAATCAATATTAGACTGTATATTAGAGAAGAAACAGAGACAAGTGGTGAATGTTTTTAGTGCTATTACTATACCAAATACAGATGTTAAATGTGACCGAATTTTGTAGCTTCCCATTATAAATCCGGGGATATTAAAAGCCTATTATTCTTTAAGGGACTACTGTAATGGGCTCCTAGCTTATGGTTTTCTAATGGTCTGGATTGGCCTAAGGGTAGAATTTGAGAGCGTAGATTTATTTTTTAAAATTCAGATATGGCTTCAGGGAATTGTCTAAAAATAATTAAAAACAGAAAGAAAAGAACACTTCTCATTGTATGTTCAAAGAAATCGGAAGGTAAATAGTTTGAGAGCTTGAAAATCTCTCAAAAATAGTTTGGGAAAAATAGTGAGGGTAAATACTTAAGAACAGATACCTGATCATCATGAAAGTTTTGATCCTTCCCTAAATGTTTAAAGAGACCTCCTCCAAGAATGTACTGCCCAAAAATTGGGGGAGAAAAGCCCAACACCTGGATCAGCTGATGAAAGGGTAAGCTTTAGAGGACAGAAGGAATAAGAAAAGTGAGATCTGCAAAATGTCAATTCACAAAAATACATGCCAACTATGGAATACAGGCTCCATACGATGTGACTTAAAACTGGAGCCCAGGCACGGGGAGGGTTAGACAGGCATCTCCCACCACCACCTTCCCTCATACCTGTCACTGATCGTGTTCAACTACAGAGGCCAGAAAATGGAGGTGAACATGGTCAAGAGTGGGTATGAGGAAAGCAGTGAAAATCACCCCCTGATAATTCCTAATAAAAGCCTACCACCCCAATAATGTAAAGACAAAAAAAAAAACTAAGCAGAAAACTTAGATCAATGTGATCCTATTTTGGCAGTGCCAATGGTTATCTGGCATAAGCAAATATAAATCTATTCTGCAAGCTTATATTTTAAAAATAGCCTCAAAGATTTCTCCTAGAAAAATTACAGTATAGAGGAGCTCGCAATTTAAAAATTCCAAAACATATCAGGAAACGAGCTACCAGTAGGCGTTGACGGGAACATAAAAATCTGGTAGCAAGAAAGGTGTCAGTTAGGATTGGCAAGATATTCAGCCCATTTGGAAGGACAAGAATCATGACACCCAATAATAGCTTCAAAAGC
>CAUYQV010020466.1:0-73591 GCA_963574575.1 Galagoides demidoff | reverse complement strand
GGGCCCACCAAACAACAATGATGGCTGCAACCAAAAAATGGCCGGGCGTTGTGGCGGGCGCCTGTGGTCCCAGCTACTTGGGAGGCTGAGGCAGGAGACTCGCTTGAGCCTAGGAGTTGGAGGTTGCTATGAGCTGTGATGCCATGGCACTCCACCCAGGGGGATAGCTTGAGGCTCCGTCTCAAAAAAAAAAAAAAAAAAAAAAAAACCAGCTAAACTCATAATTTCTGCATTCCAGAAAGTAGACACAGCAAATGCCCTGAGTGGGAAAAGCCTGGTATACACAGGAAAAGCAGATCAATTGGCCTCAGCCAGCAAGCCGGACAGTGGCAGGAGATGGGGGAAGGAACCTACACTTTAACCCAGGTGACCAACAGCAGTCTTATGCAAGTTGAAGTTCTCAATGAAAACACTGTGTTTTATATCTTAATCCTCTAAGAATAAGATTTGCTAACAATGTTAAATTCCCTTATAAAACTAATATTCATTAATACACATACAGAATTAATGAGTCAATAATGAATCGATTAATTGATTAGCCACGAGGGAATTAATAGATAACCACTAAAAAATTAAACATTAGGCAATGATGACTGGAGTTATTAACTGATTGATAATAATTATTTATTAATGAATAATTGCTAGATTCTTATTTAGAATAAAAGAGGAAGTTTTTATTTCTATCAAGGATTATATTTCACTGAGTAATAAAATGCAAGAGTATGCCTAGGTATGCATTCAATAAACATGTGAGTTGAGTATTAAATCTCTGGAGCGCTAGTCTTAAATTCCCAAGAAAAATAAGATTATAATCGTAAATAAATATATTCTGTTTTCTGAGAATCTTGGTAGCAAGTATTGCCTGGTGGCCACAACCCACCCACCTCTGACCCCCAGGGAACTGCCCCACTTCTCTTGGCCTTTGAGTACACTTCTTGGTCAAATGAAGTTTGAGGTGTCATTCCGTGCTTCCTTTAATTCATATTATATTATGCCTGTCATTCTTTTTTTTTTTTTGAGACAGAGCCTCAAGCTATTCCCCTGGGTAGAGCGCTGTGGCATCACAGCTCACAGCAAACTCCAGCTCCTGGGCTCAAGTGAGTCTCCTGCCTCTGCCTCCCAAGTAGCTGGGGCCACAGGCGCCTACTACAACACTTGACTATTTTTTGGTTGCAGCCATCATTGTTGTTTGGCGGGCCCCGGCTGGATTTGAACCTGCCACCTTAGGTGTATGTGACTGATGCCTTAGCCACTTAAGCCACAGGCGCCAAGCCTCATTCTTTTCTTAATTATGTTGCTAGGTAAATTGTCACACTTGGATTCAAAAAGTTTCACGTTAGCATTCCTGTTTTAGAATCCCCCAACTATGGAGAAGTCTTAAACAAATGATGTCAAATAGCCTCATGACCTCATGGCACATACAGATGCCCACTCCATCCTGATGCTTCACCTATATGAGCTCATCATCATTCTCTCTGTCCAGAAAACACCTGAGGTGCAGAAAATTAAGTCATGCATTCCCCCAGCTAGGGAGTGGTAGGGCTGAAGTTCACACCCCAGCAGTCCAGCTCCAGGGCCTACATGGTTAACCAATTAACAGTGACTCTATTGTCAAGGCCATGGCCCTGTCCACAGGATCCCTGAGTCTGTGTGGGGTCTGTGGAGGATCCACCTGCCTTCTAATCCAGGCACCAGCAGGGTGAGTAGCTCCCTACCCCACTCCACAGTGTCTGGCTGTTGGACGCAGCAGGACCTCAGCTGCCATTTTCATCCTCTCACAAATTCAACTTTATGGGTCCCAGCCATTACCAGCTAGGAGATTCCCCAGCATAATTCACACAGCCTGCCAGGCAGCCTGGGGAAGAGGTTTGCCAACAGATGCAGGGAAAGGTCTCTGGCCCTTGAGTGGCAGCCTGCCCACAAACTTCCTTTGTAACTCACTCATGGGGGTGGCCATGGAGGCTGTGGCCAACAGTGCCTCACACATCTGGGCCTCTGGTTTAACTGCTTCTTCTTGCTAACTAGGTACCAAGCTGAGCTGATTCTAGCTGTCCGAGAACCAGCTTGCTATCAACCTGGTTCATACTTGTTCCAAACAGTGCCATTCATTTTTTTTGTTTTGAGACTCTCTATGGACCTGGGTAAAGTGAGGTGGCATCATATCTCACAGCAACCTCGAAGTCTTGGGCTCAAGTGATCTTCTTGCCTCACTCTCCCAAGTAGCTGGGACTACAGGCTATGCCAGGACAGTGGGCTAGTTTTTCTATTTTTAGTAGAGAGAGGTGTCACTCTTGCTCAGGCTGGTCTTGAATTCCTGAACTCAAGGCATCCTCCTGCCTTGGACTCCCAGAGTGTTAAGCTATGGGCCTAAGCCACTATACCCAGCCCAAATGCCATCTTTTAAAACCACTGTTTGAACTGCAGCCACCTCTTTTTAGTGCTATGAACAGAGGCCTAGTGGCCCTCCCACCTTACCAGGTGAAGGCCTTTCATCTTTCTGCCTGCAGCCTTGGTCCTCCCACAGACGTGGAGAAGCCCTCAAACAGGGGCGGAGTTCACTGAGCCGCCTGTGGCACGTCCAGCCAACTTCTAAGCCCTCCCACCATCCTGTCTCTCCAGCAACGTCCCCCTGTCCTGACCCCTACGCACAGCCCTGTCCCTTGCACAGTCCTCTACGCAGCACATGGCAACATCCAGCGGCCATCCCTACAGCCACCCCACCCGTGACAAGGTTACCTTTCAGCCACCGACGGCCTTGGGACATAAAAGTCTTCTCCGGCGAGGTAGGCAGCGGCCGAGCCTCCCCCAAAGTAGGTCTTCCTCAGCAGAGGCGCCACGCGATTACTGACCAGCAGAGCGCCCAGGCCCGTGGGGAATCCGAAGATCTTATAGAAGGAGATGGGGACAAAGTCAGCCGGGTGTGCCGACAGGTTTAGCGGCGAGGTGCTCACGTAGGCGGCTGCATCGAGCAACACGAACCACTTCCCCGGCAAGCTCACGGGGCGCCTCCGTCCGGCCTGGACGTCTGCTATCCAGGACAGAGGGTACCTGGTTCCAGAAAAGTTACTCTGAGCCGGGTAACAGAAGAGGTGTGGCAGCTGGCAGTCGGCGTCACTGTCCGCAGCACCATGGTCCTCTGCCAACCATAGGTCCTCCGGCCTGACCGGGGTGGACGTGACGTTCCTGGCCGCGGTCACCTTCCTCATGCCTACCACGGAGGTGTGGTTGTCGGTGAGGTAACAGAACCTGCTCCCGCTGCTGTTGGGGCCCGGGGACACCCACGGAAAGGCCTCTGCCACCAGTTTGAGAGCAGCCGTGCTCCCGGCAGTGAGAATCACGCTGTAGTCCTCGGCGGTGGTGTGGAAGTGTGCCAGGATCCTGGAAGAAGCACAGGGTCGCCTCAACCCCGGGCTCAGTCCCAGGGCTAAGAGTTTGGGGGTGGTTTTGTTTCTGCTAAATATGACATCTCAGTCTTTTTTTTTTTTTTTGGTAGAGACAGAGTCTCACTTTTTCACCCTTGGTAGAGTGCAGTGGAGTCACAGCTCACAGCCACCTCCAACTCCTGGGCTTAGGCAATTCTTCTGCCTCAGCCTCCCAAGTAGCTGGGACTACAGGCGCCTGCCACAACACCCAACTATTTTTTGTTGCAGTTTGGCCGGGGCTGGGTTTGAACCCGCCACCCTTGGTATATGGGGCCGGCACCGTACTCACTGAGCCACAGGAGCCTCATGACATCTCAGTCTAATAGCTAGAAAAATCTTCCAGGTAGGCTTTGCCGCGCTTGGGAAATCAGAGCAGGGCAGAGGAAGCCATGGGAGGAGATGGCAAATTGCCCCAACTGCAAAATCACCCTGGATCCCAGTGCCATCTCCAATTGATGTGAGAAAAATCCATAAGGACCCTCATCTTAGTTGAAAATACCCTCTATTTGGTGCTTTTCTTTCTTCTTCTTTTTTTTTTGTTGTTTTTTATATTTTGTTTTATATCTTTTAGATATAAAAGATCTTTGGTGCTTTTCTACACAACTCTCACATAGCAATTTTTTTTTTTTTGAGACAGAGCCTCAAGCTGTCCCGCTGGGTAGAGTGCTGTGGCATCACAGCTCACAGCAACCTCCAGAGATCCCTTGCCTCTGCCTCCCAAGTAGCTGGGACCACAGGCACCTGCAACAATGCCTGGCTATTTTTTGGTTGCAGCTGTTATGGATGTTTGGCAGGCCTGGGCTGGATTCGAACCCACCAACTCAGGTGTATGTGGCTGGCACCTTAGCCACTTGAGCCACAGGCACCAAGCCTCACAGAGCAAATTTTAAGTCATCAACCTGTTTGCATTGTTTTTAATTTTGTCAGCCCTATAGCAAAATAGTATCATTTTCAAATTTGAAATCATTTGAAATTGTGTTAGTAATTGTAGGTATCCCTTGGAAATTATTTGCCAGAAATTATTACATGCAAAAACATATAAAGAGCTATATAATATAAAAAAATACTAGAGAAGGACAGTGCCTCTGGCTCAAAGGAGTAGGGCACTCGCCCTATATACCAGAGGTGGTGGGTTTCAAACCTGGCCCTGGCCAAAAACTGAAAAAAAAAAAAAAAAAAAATACTAGAGAAAAAGGGAGGAAAGATCGGAATAAAACAAGATGCCTAATAAAATTTTTTATGGAAAGGAAAACCGAGAACAGTACTTTTCTTCTTTCTGAAAACAAGATCTAGGATCCTGAGGCACTCCTTGTCACTCTGGCACCAGTCCCGAGCCACAGAGAATAGCTACGAGCACCTCAGAGCTGCCCACTTATGCTTCCCAGCTGCCCTGCTCACCTTGCCTTCCCACCCTGACTCTGCTGTGTTTCCACATTCACCCATTGCCTTTTAATTAAACGTGATCTTCTGACACCAACTCAGAAGCTTTGCGGGATTCTGGCAGGTTCTAGGGAGCCTGTCTGTCCCCTCGGTGTACCCGTCTAGGCAGGAGTCCCTGTCACTCACCTGTAGCGCACCTGCTCCACAGTGTCATGGGTGAGCTTGCTGCTGATGTTCTGGCTGTGAGGATTACCTGGCAGGTTACAAAGATAAAGCCATTAAGTCCCTACTTATGGCCTCTTCTTTTGTGTTCCTTCCAAAGCTACTCCCTCAGTTTCTCGAAAAGCTACACATAAAACTACCAGATGATGGCAATTCCACTCCTACATATCCCCCCAAAAGAAATGAAATCCTAGGTGCACAAAAACAGTTAAACATAAATGTTTATAGCAGCTTTATCTATAAAGCCAAATTTTGGAAACATAAATATCTATCAACTGGTAAACAGATAAAATGTGGCATATAGCCATAAAATGGAAAAATATTTGGCAATAAAAAGGAACAAACTACTGGCTGTGTCATGAAAGAGCTTCAACAACATACCAGATGAAAGCCTCCATTCACAAGAGACCACACAGTACATGGATCTATTTACATGAAAGATACAGAAAGGAGTAGATTAGTGGTGCCTGGGACTACGGGTGGCCATGGGAAGAACTGTAAATGGGCATGAGGGATCTTAATGTCTAAGTGATTTATAGTGATGGCTGCACCATTTGGTAAATTACTAAAAATCATTGTACACCTGAAATAGAATTTTACACTATGTAAGATATAACTCAATAAAACTGTCAAAACAATAAAACCCCTTCCCTTACTAGTAAACTAAGATGGAATGCTAGAAGAGTATTTTGGAGTGGGAAGTGAGCGCAGAGGCAGGCCAGGGCAAGAGCCTGTGCCACGAGTTCCTGACAGGTGGCCAGTGGCTCTGTTAATTACTCCAGAAAATCCGGTACACACCTTCAGGGAGTGCCCTTACCCAACCATGGGGCAGAGCCATGAATGCCACTTGATCTGAGTCTCTATCCATTGCCCTACAGATCTCAACGCCGCCACTGGCACCATTCCCTCAGAAATACATCCATCTCCTCCTTGTGAAGGGCACCATCCTGTCTCCTTGTGCCACCCACCCTTGAGGAAAAAGGCCCTCCCAATTTCACCCTTCCACTTGTTGACTTCTCTTTTTTTTTTCTTTTTTTAGAGACAAAGTCTCATTTTGTCACCTCAGTAGAGTGCCATGACATCACAGCTTACAGCAACCTCCAGCTCTTGGGCTTAAGACTCCTGAGTAAGTGGGATTATAGGCACCCACCACAATGCCCAGCCCAGCTATTTTTTGTTGCAGTTTGGTCAGGGCTGGGTACCCTACCCACTGAGCCATACACAGGTGCTGCCCCTCTTGTTGACTTCTAGTTTTCCTCTCCTTCTGATGTCCCTACTGAGTGTGTCCCAGAGTATCATGAACTCTCCAAAACTCAGCCCCCAACAGACTTCTGTAGGGCTGGACCGGCAAAGGCCAGGCTCCAGCACTTCTTGGGAGTTACATGTGCACATTAACGGAGGCCTGGCCATTTTTGTTTTAGATCACATTGGTCTCTGGCCACTACAGCTATCACACATTCCTTCTCCACATTGCTAATAACCTGGCACTCATCCTTACTGCCTCTCCTGCTTGGTTTTCAGCACTGTGTCACTGGATGACCTGCATTTTGGCTGTGTTATTTTTTGGGCTGACACCTTTCCCACGGTTATGACTCTTACAAAAGTCAAGGAAGGAGAACTGCAGGTCTCTTTGCAAATCACGGATTAAAACCAAGATCAAGTTCCTCCAGAAGACTGTTGCCCAGTTTTGCACATCTGCTGGCTGCCCAGAGCCAAGATTCAAGGCCCTTAGTGTGGCATAACAGGACTGTCAGGAATCAAGCCCTCTGGTGGGGGGCCGATGTGGAGGGTAAGTACTTGGGCTCTGGAGCCAAACCACCTGGAGACTCAGCTCCCAGGTCCCCACCAGCTTCGGTACTTGCTAGTTACCTACCCTCTCCGGGGTCCCATTTCCTTACCTGTAAAGAAAGGATGCCAGAACCTCTGAGGTTGTTGTAAGGATGAAGAGACATAATATGTGCAAAGCATTTGGAAGAGTACCTGACACATAGTGAGTAACTGGTGAATGTTATTTATGGCTATTGTCATTACAAATATTACGACTACTGCTGCCGCTATAATTTCAAACTCCCTTTCCAAGTATCTCCTGATCATGTTATATTGCTGATTAACACCCTCCATGACTATCCGTTGTTCCTATTATAGAATACAGATCACACTCTGAGCATCTACAACTCTCTGTGTGGGCTTCCCCCTCCACATTCTGACCCCCTCCCTTTCCTGCCCTCCTTCTGCGCTCCTGGACTATTTCCTGAAACTACTACAGCATCTTTGCTCATATGGTCACCACTGCCTGCCTATACTTCTCCTCTTGTCCAAATGAACCCAGCTCAGCCTCCAGCATTCACTCCAAAGGAAGCTCTGCCTGATACCCATACCAACCCCACTGCCTCTGCAAACACCAAGCACTTTTGTTCATAGCCCTTCACGTGTTGGTAATTACATTTAACTGGAAATCACTTAACTAGACCACAGTCTCCATGGAGAAAAGGACTATGTCCCTTTTGCTCACATTATAGCACTGTGCCCTCACACAGCATAGTGGCTCAATAAACAGTCACAGGGTGAATGAATGAGTGAGTGAGTGAATGTTCCTCCTGTTGCCCCTTGCTCTGCACCATATAGGATCACTTACCACCAAACACAGCACCTTTGAACTTTGAACTTCTCTGCCCTAACACTGAACCCTCCTTCTGGAAGTAACCCATTCTTCTGGAAGTGTCCCTCAGCCACTCTTTCTGTCCTGGCCATGTGTGTATGATACAGAATGACTCAGGGTGCCTGCCTGGCCCCCATCTACATAGGCTCTCATTCTTGCTGCCTTGGGGTCTTATTCAGCTGTGTGTGCTCAGTACAGTCCCTGTCTATTCATCCAACATTGATTAAGCATGGATATATCAGCTGCATGAAGTTGGCTAAAATCCGTTTTGGTGGGGATTATTTTATTTTATTTTTGCAGTTTTTGGCCGGGGCTGGGTTTGAACCTGTCACCTCTGGCATATGGGGCTGGCACCTGAAACTCTTGGGCTTAAGTGATTCTCTTGCCTCAGCCTTCCAAGTAGCTGGGACTACAGGTGCCCACCACAATGCCCGGCTATTTTCTTGTTGCAGTTGTCATTGTTTAGCTGGCCCAAGCCTGGCTCGACCCTGTCAGCCTTGGTGCATGTGATGGCTCCATAACCACTGTGCTACAGACGCCGAGCCTGGTAGAGGTTTCTTTTTGAGGCAGAGTCTCAATCTGTTGCCCTGAGTAGAGTGCAATAGCATCATAGGTCACTGCAACCTCAAACCTTGGGCTTGAGCAATCTTTTTGCCTCAGCCTCCCAAACAGCTGGGACTACAGCTACTGCCTACACAACATCCAGCTAGTTTTTCTATTTTCAGTAGAGACCAGGTATCGCTTTTGCTCAGGCTGGTCTCAAAATCCACCTGCCTTAGGCAGTCCACCTGCCTCAACCTCCCAGAGTGCGAGGATCACAGGAGTGAGCCACTGCATCCAGCCCCGTGTGTTCTTCTTTACCATAAACATTTTCCATCAGATCACGAGTGAAGTTTTCAAGCTGGCTCTTGGGGAACAAGGTGGCTCCTGCATGATCAAGGTAGACAGTTCCTAAAAGAAAAAAGAAAGCTGTAGGTTGTTTTTCGTAGGTATTCCAGTCCTTCAACCTCAATCTGCTTTGTATGAGCCCTACCAATGCCCATTTAACGTGTGTAGATGTAACACCAGGCTACTGGGTTCTCTGAGCCTCTTGACATGTGCTTCTTAATCCAAGAGAGGTGTGAGCAGTGGAAGAACGTAATTACCACGTTTAGGGGCCTTTCAAGTCCGGAGAAAGCCTTCCTGATTAACCCAGCTCTTTCACTTTCACTCTCTTACGAATTAGAACAGAGTCCAATACAGAGGAGGCACCCAGCAGATGTTTGTGATGAATGATGGTGAAGCTGTTACACACTGTGACTCACACCCTGCTCTGGAGGTTCTGTGTGGCTTCCCTGAGGGTGAGCACTGATCCTGCTTTCCCACACTGCTCTACAGTCCTGACACAGTCAGCAAGAGCTTCAGAGAATACCAGGAATGTAAATGATTCTTCTAGCTTCTCTCATAAAGAGAAATGCAAATTTAGGTAAGAGTGAGCTGCTGTGTTTTACTGATCAGTTTGGCAGAGATCAAAGGTTGGCTATCTCCCCAGGTGGATGAAGATGTGGAAAAACAAAATGCTGGTGGTGCCTTGGAGGAAGGTGAATTGGTGCAACTTTTCTATGACAGCACTTTGGCAATATTGGTCACACTTCAAAATGCAAACACCCTTTGATGTAGCAATTCCTCTTCTAAGAATTTATCTTATAAATACCCACACCTTTGTGAAATGACCTGAATATAAAAGTATTCAGTGCAGCACTGTGTGCAATAGCGAATGACTTGAAATGACTTAAAAGTTCATCAGCATGTATTTATAATAATCATTGTACACCCACCTAACACTTGATGGGTCCTGAAAACACAGAACAAACTCTGAGATACACTTTCAAATACATAGAAGGTGAAGGGATCCATCAACTTGCTCGTGAAACCTTTATTGTTTTTGTTAAGCATGGATCTATCAGCTGCATGCAGTTGGCTAAAATCTGTTTTGGGTGAATGTTTTGTGCAGGATGAATTTTTGTTTAGTAATAGTAACAGCTTTATTGAGATATAATCCATATATGATGAAATTCACCCTCTTAAAGTATACAATTCAGTGGTTTTTAATACATTCATAACATTGTACCACCATCACCACTAATTTTAGAACATTTTCATTTACCCTTAAAATAAATGCCATGCCCATTACCAATCATTCCATGATGCCCCCAACCCCAGCCCGTGCAACCACTAATCTACTTTCTGTCTCTATAGATTTGCCTGTTTTGGACGTTTCACACAAATGGAATCCTTTAGTATGTGGCCTTTTGTGTCCAGCTCCCTTCACTTACTTAGTGTTTTCAAAGTGTGTCCATATTGTAGCATGTATCAGAACTTTATGTCTTTTCATGACTGAATAGTCCTCCATAATATGAACAGACCACATTTTGTTTATCCACTCATCCACTGATGAACATCTTGTTTGTTTCCATTTTATGTCAATTGTAAATAATGCTACTATGAGTATTAGTTTGAAAGTTTTGTGTGGAAATATGTTTCTTTTCCATTTGTTGGGTTTTCCTTTCACTTTCTTGATGTTATCCATTGAAACTGATGAGTTTTAAATGTTGTTGTTACTGTTGCTTGAATTTGGGGGGTCATAAGGAACCATTGTTAATCTAAGGTGATCTATGCTTATGTTTTCTTCTAAGAGTTTTGTACTCTTAGCTACCTTTTTGTAGAGACAGGGTCTTGCTGCGTTACCCAGTCCAGTCTCAAATTCTGGGGATCAAGCGATTCTCCCACCTCCATCTCACAAAGTACTGAGATTACAGGTATGAGCCACCATGCCCCGCTTAAATTTACAATTCTATTCCATTGGTCTATATGTTTGTCTTTACACCAATACCACACTGTCTTGATTAGTATAATTTTGTAGTAAGTTTTGAAATCAAGAAGTATAATCTTCCAACTTTGCTTTTTAATTAACTTGTCAATTCCTTTTTCTGGGTGGGGGGGAGACAGAGTGTCACTCAGTCATCCTCTGTAGAGTACCTTAGCATCATGGCTCACAGCAACCTCAAACTCTTCAGCTCAAGTGATCCTCTTGCCTCAGCCTCCCAGGTAACTGGGACTACAGGCACCTGCCACAGCACCCAGCTATTTCTAGAGATGGGGGTCTTGCTTTTGTTCAATCTGGTCTCAAATGCCTGAGCTCAAGCAATCTATCTGCCTCAGGCTCCCAGAATGCTGAGATTACAGGCATGCCCACCCCAACTTGTCAATGTCTGAAAAAAAAAAAAAGCCAGTTGGAATTTTGATTGGAATTGCATTGCATCTATAGATTAATTTGGGTACCACTGCCATCTTAACAGTCTTAAGCCTTTCAATCCACAAATGCAGGGTATCTTTCCATTTGTTTAAGTTTTTAAAATTGCTTTCAATGATGTTTTAGAGTTTCTGGCATATTCATACTTCTTTTGATAAATTTTTCTTATTTCCTTTGTTCTTTTTGATGCCTTAGGACTTGTTTTCCTAATTTCATTTTTCATTGCTACCATAAAGAAACTGAACTGATGTTTGTATATCCTACAGTCTGACTGAATGTTTTTAAGTTCTAATAGTTTTGTATGTGGATTCCTTCGAATTTTTTACATACAAAATTATGTTATTGGCAAACAGAGATAATTTTACTTCTTACTCTTCAATCTAGATGCCTTCTATTTCATTTTCTTGCCTAATATCGCTCTGGTTAGAACTTCAGTACAATGTTGAATAGAAGGGGTAAAAATAGACATCCTTGTCTTATTGCAGAGCTCAGGAGAAATGTTTTCAGACCTTCACTTTTAAGTATCATGCTAACTGTGGGGGGTCTGTACATGGCCTTTATCACTTGATTACCTTTCCTTTTATTCCTAGTTTATTGAGTGTTTTCACATTCAATAAATATTAATATACTACAACAAAGACTCTACCTAACAAATGCAAACATTGTAACCTAAGTGTTTGTACCCTTACATTAATTTGAAATTTTAAAAAAGAAATATTAATGTATATTGAGCACCTACTATGTATCAGGTATTGTTCTAGGTGCTGGAGACACAACAATGAACAGAATAGACAGTGCCAGAAAAAGACCACAAACAAATAAGCATAAAGTATGTCAGACAGGGTTGGTGCCTGTGGCTCAAGTGGCTAAGGTGCCAGCCACATACACCTAAGGTGGCAGGTTCAAATCCAGTCCAGATCCGCCAAACAACAATGATGGCTGCAACCAAAAAAAATAGCCAGGCACTGTGGCAGGCACCTGTGGTCCCAGCTACTTGGGAGGCAAAGGCAGGAGACTCGCTTGAGCCCAGGAGTTGGACGTTGCTGTGAGCTGTGATGCCACAGTACTCTACCCAGGGGGATAGCTTGAGGCTCTGTCTCAAAAAAAAAAAAAAAAAAGTATGCCAGACAAATTATGGCTCATTTGCATCAAAAAGTACGCACACCATATAAATACAGACAACTATTGGGAAGGTAGGAAAGACATAAGTGACAGCAGTGACTCTGGTGTGACTCCAGTGGCTGCAGCTGGACTGAGAGGGAGGCTTCCTGGCAATTCTTGAGCCTCCTTCGGCACCTGCTGAGTCTGGTACCATTCAGCGGAACTAACTAGTCCAAAAAGATAATTTTAAAATATTTTTATCTTGGCTCAGCGCCCATGGCTCAGTGAGTAGGGCATTAGCCACATATACCAAAGCTGGCAGGTTTGAGCCCAGGCTGGGCCTGCTAAACAACAATGACAGCTGCAACCAAACAAATAGCCGGGTGTTGTGGCGGGCGCTTATAGTCCGCTTATAGTCCCAGCTACTTGGGAGACTGAGGCAAGAGAATTGCTTAAGCCCAAGAGTTTGAGGTTGCTGTGAGCTGCATCACAGCACTCTACCGAGGGTGACAAAATGGAACTCTATCTCAAAAAAAAATCTATTTTTTGAAATTATCTTTTATTTTTAGTTGTCTATTTTTTGAGACTTTGGAAGTTAACTGATGACACCATACTGAACCTTAAAGCATTCTATGATAGACACAGAATCTATGTCTATCATAGAATGATACTTTTTTTGCATTATTATTGCTCAATAAAAAATTAAGAAAAAATTTTTTTCTCTTTTACTGAAGATTTAGAAGTACCTGTATAAAGGCTTTTGTTCACCCAGACATCAAGACCTGTTCATGTGAAAACACTACACAGGTGAGACCTGAGAACCTGCTAGGGACCACCTTTCACCCTGCCCATAGTCTGCTGCAGGACCAGGAAGCCACTGGGGACAGCTGTTTTGGCCTTTGGCTCACTAGTTGACTGGGAGGGTCAGGGGCAGGTGCAATGGCTCATACCTATAATACTAGCACTTTGAGAGGCTGAAGCAGGAGGGTCAATCACTCGAGCCCATGAGTTTGAGGTTGCAGTGAGCTATGATGATACCCAGGAGACAGAGCAAGACCCTCCCCATCCCCTCAAAGACAACTGTGTTACATCAGCAAGGGATTGGCTCTTAGGAGAAGAACAGGCAGCATAGCAATTAACAGTGCAGAACCCAAGCCAATCAATCTGGCTCGAATCCCGGTTCCACCACTAGCCATTCTGGACCCCCATTCCTTCATCTGGAAATGGGGTGAGTACTAAATGATTAAATATTCCAGCATCTAGTCCAGTGCCTGGCACATAGTAAATATTACACGGGTTGAGCTATTATTAGAGACAGGTGAATGACTTCAAAGCCAGCTGGTATTAGATCTGCTTTAAGAAAGAGAATTCCAGGGTCTGCTCTGAGTCACACCCCTTCAGTTCTCAGTCCCAGGCAGGTTTTGAGAGGTCATCAGTGAGTACCCTAAAGCTTCACAAGCCACTTAACCACTTCTATACATTCAATGTTCTCCCTTCACCAAGGGAAGGACATTCCCACACAAATGATTAGGTGAAATATTCCAGCACTTAAAGGTGAAGCATTTAATTATCCAGAGTTAGCAGATAAATTCTCAAACCAGCAGAAAAATTCCAGAAGGGTAGGGCAAGGGAGAGGAGAAATTTTTATTATTTTGGTTTGGTTGGTTTGTTTTTTTCCCTGCCCTCTCTGGTTCATTTCATGAGGAAAAAATTGGGTATGTTCCAAGACCTCCAGCTGTGGGAGGGGTATCAGTTTAGCCCACAAAAGTGGCTTTAATCATAATGTAGCAGCGGAAATACTGGTAACTTGCACTGCATAAATAAAGGACGGCTCACAACACTGCCACAAATACCAAAGGATCCTGGCTATCATGTATCAACTTTGCATTTGAGGGAAAAGGTACTATTCTCCCAAGAACAAGAGTGAAACCAGGAGGGGTCCAGAGCATACCTCTCCTTTCCCAGGGTAGTGTTGAGGGGAGAGGCCCGCCCATAGTGGGAGTGAGGGATCAGAGCTGGAGGGGATTCAGAGGATTAAGGAGGTGTAGTGCCAAAGTAATTATGACCCAACGTGAACCAGAAAGCTTCTGGGATTTGCTTCAAAGAATGGAGAGCCTCCCTCTCTCTGCACCTGTGGGTGTTCATAGTATCCGTCTATTTCTATGTGGTAGGAAATTTCCATAATTAACAGTTCAGAGAGAGAAACAGAGGCCATAGAAGCAGAGGGGTGAGGGGCTGTCTCCAGCACATGACCCAGTGATGGTGAAGAACCGAGTGGGAATTGTATGAGACTGGCAAAGGGCCCCGTCCCCTCCCCAAATATCCCTACCTAGGAAGAAAAGAGAGACCCACAGGGAGGCCTACACTCCTCACGCCCCGCTCTGTCCCTACAGGAGAAAAGTTGTTATCCGGAACATGAGGAAATGTCCCAATTTGCTGAAATCAGCTACCCGATTAATGAAACGTAAGTCATGGTTGCCGTCTACCCCAAAGTAGCAATCACTAATTGTTCACCACGACAAATATATGCAAGCCGGGGTACCCCGCGCCACTACCCGCCTGCTTCACCTGAGGACCCCTTGCTGACCATGCGTCACGAGGTTTTGAGGCTTGAAAGCCTCTGCACTCAAGGTCTCTGGCACCGGACAACGGAAGGCCAGGTCGGCCAAGGCCAGATGGAGCTTGTTGTCCAATTTAATCAACCCATTCTGCCCGGAGGAACTCAAAGACGCAGTGTGCCGTCCGTCAGTCCCCTGTTCTTAAAGGTCAAACTGCAAGGTTTGGGAACACCTCTAGTCTTCCACAGAGCTAGAAGTCAGAGGCATCGTTCTGACTCTTCAGGCACGAGAATGAGATTTCGAAAATAAAAGCTGCATGTGGTCTATCCCAGACTTGTCTGGGGCGCAGCCTCTTAGTCCTAATACTCCGGCCTCAGAGTCGCTGTCCCATCCCAGCTAGCCGGCCGCCCCCGCGCCGTTCCAGTCCCCGGGAGGACTGCGAGCAGTTACTGGCGCTAAACGTCCTGCATTGTGCAACCCCGACTCCTGGTGAGCGTTTACAACAGGGATCTCCCAGCAAGCGAGGTCGAGGAGAATCCCTTAGGTTTACCCTGTTTGCTGACAGCCTGGAAAGGCGAAAAAAGCTAGACTGGCCCTGCTCCGCTGGAAAGTCTAAGGGGGGAGAGTAGAAGTCTTGGGTGGGACCTCGGGGAGCTGCGTCCACAAAGCGGACGCGCGGACATGTCCCTCCTGGTCCTTCGATTCAAGATGCGCCCCAAGTGAGGTAGCACCGTTTCCACCTGAAGCTTCTTCCACGTCGGTTCCAGGAACTGCGCGCACCCAGGCAATCTGCCCGCCCTCCTCACCTGCCAGGCGGCTGAACTCACGTGCCCGCAGCTCCTGCAGGCTGCCCGGTCCGTAGCCGTAGGGCCGCGGCGCGCTGGAGTCCCGGAACGCCGCCACGTCCCGCAGTTCGGCCCCCGGCTCTGCTGTCCCGTCAGCCATGGCCCAGGGTAGCCAGCCGCGCCGTCCAGGCCGGCTCGGCCCCGGGAAGTGAGCGAGGCCGGCCCGCGGCGACTCCGCCCCCGCCGCGCCCCACGGCTGCCCGCGGCACCGGGTCGGTGGCCCAGGGGCGGCGCCTCGCTGGGCGGCCGGCTCACCCAGCGCGCTGACTCACGCGGTTTCACTTCTGATCGGTCCGTTTCCACCTGAGCGCCCGGGTTTGCTGTCCCTTTAAACAACATCCTAAAGGGGCCCAAGGAAGTTCCCCCAGGTACTTGGAAGTTCAAGTTTATCTCTCTCCCATGAAAAGGCGGGTGGAAGAAGCAATGAAGTGCGTTTTCCTGCTCAGCTTTCCGGAACCCGTTGCTCTTCCCGAGCAGCGCCCGGGATCCCCACCCTGCTTGGCTGGGACTGGCGTCTGTGGGGCGTTTGCAGGAAGCCTAGGGCTCCTCTGGTCACTGCTCCCCAGCAGGGCCGGTGCCTGGTGTTTGTTGAGAATGTAGCTGAGCAAAGGGTAGAACGGAGAAGGAGTGGGGATCCATGAGGCTAATTAGCTCTTAGCAGCTGAGCACCGTCGGGGAAGCGCCCTTGCGACTGGGACGAGACGGAGGAGAGCTGTGGGGGCAGAGGCTCTGTTCTGAGGCACCATTGCCTCAAGCAAGGAGGGCCTGGCCAAACTCACGTGCGGGAAAGTGCGCTGAGGGAGCGGGGGTGGGAAGGCAAGTGAACGCAAGTGGGGCCAGGGAAACGCGGAGGATCAGGAGAGGGTGACTCGCGTGCGATCCCAGGTGCGGCCCGCACAAGGGATGGAGCGGAAGTTGACGAGGTACTGCTCGCTCAGGTGAGGCGCTCTATGTGGGACCAAGTGCGAGGCGGGTGCGAGCGGAGGCCGGGGTGGGGTGGGGCTGAGGAACCCGCCGCAGATAGACGGCGAGTGCTGGTGACTTAGGTGAGGGAACTCAGATGCGGAACCACTGGGCTCAGGAGCCAGCCACTGGCTCTCGACGGTATCAAGGTGGGCCGAGGTGTGATGGGCACTTATGCCCCAAGCGGGCATACTCAGCGGCGGCCAAGCCCACCCGCGGTTGCCCAGGATGCGTGAAGACATGTGATGCATCTCAGTGGCCCAGAGTGAGAGCCATGGGAAGGCTCCGGACCAGGCCTCCAATGCCAGATCAGAAAAAGACCCTCCATGAGGGACTCGTTGCCTTCCTCCTACAGGCCCTAGATTTGGGGACTTTAGCACTAGAGCCAGTGCCTGGGCACTCACCCCCACCCTCAGCTCTCTCCCTCACTGCCAAACAGCCGAGACCTTACTGGACAGGCACTTACACTTGTATACTTGTTCTGAAAGGAATGAACTAGTGATGAATGAATGCTGAGTTTTACTCTTTGGCAGCCCAGCCCACCATCTGCTTATCTTCTGGCTCAACCTCTAGCAGGCACCTTGGACGCTGGACTTTCTTCTGTAGAAGTGACCTTGGGCCGCAGTGATAAGAAGAGCCAGCTCATGGAAGCCTTGCCATGTGCCTGGCATGCACTGGGCATTGCATTGTGTACACTCTTACCAGTACTGATTACTCAGTAATTAAATATGCACACCTCTGAGGTGGCTGTACAGATGGGGAAGCTGAGGCAGAGAGGGAGAGTAACTCACTCAAGGCCACACAGCTAGAAGACGCAGTAGCACCTGGGAAGTCAGTCTCCAGAGCCCAGTAGTTAAGTGGTCCTATTACCTCTCTGGTGTGAGCCACTGTGATTCTCAGGGACTCAGTTTCCCCATCTAAGTTGGGAGAGGGGTGGGAGTCGGTCCTCTCAGCAACTGTACAGTGTGTCACTCCTCACCTCTCCTTTTAATTCCCACCTTCCCAGTAAGACTCTCCTCTAGACCAGGCTTTCCAGATATGAACTTCCATGAATCACTGGGGAAGCCAATTAAAATGCAAATTCTGATTCTTTAGGTTTAAGGTGAGGCTGAGGCTCTGTGTTTCTAAGAAGCCAAAGTGACACTGATGCTGCCTTGGTTCATGGCCTACACTCTGAGGAGTGAAGGCCTAGGTCACTTCCCTGGACATGTAAGAAGTACCTTTCCTCAAGAAGTTCTATGGCTAAGTAACAAACCATCAATCCCCAGGGTGCTGCTTCAGACTAGCTTGCCTAGTGATTAGAACAGGCCTAGTCAGTGAAGAACTCTGGAAGACTATTACAAATCGCTGGGGTACCATTCACTGAGGAAATATTTATAAGCACTTGGCTGTGCCCACCCAGGGCACTGTGTGTTTGGAGTGTGGAGATACTGTGCCTGCAGCCATGTAGGAAGTGAATGAACCATTGTACATCCAGCCACAAAGTGATGTGGCTGAGTGCCCAGCCAATGGCTGGCTCAGGGTGCAGGTACAGGAGTGTAGGAGAGGAAGGCGCTACTTGCTAGTTGGGTGTCCAGGGAAGGCCAAACAAGGAAGACTTTGAACTAAGCCATAGAAATGAGCTGCTGAAGAAGGCAGGAGGAGGAGGGAGTGTGGCTGACCCTGGGAGCCTAGTCTCTCTCTAATTGGCAGTCTTAGATACATTTCACCAACATTCCCTGGGTCTCTCTTACCAGAAGGCTTTCTCTTACTCTGAGAAATTGATCGCTCTCACCCTGCCTTAAGTAGAACCTCCAGCCCCATCAAGGAATGTCTTGGGGTGTTACCTGTGTTACCTGTGTTGCTCAGTCACTGCCTCCTCTCACCTGGTCCTGCTGCTGACCCTGGAGCCTCAGAGGACCCTAAACTAATGCACGCCCAGGTCCCTGGAGGCCAGCTTTGAAACCAGAGTTCATAGCTTTGTAGGGAAACAGCCCTTTCACTTTCCATTTACAGTCTCCTCCCACCTAAGAACTTGAAAATTATGTGCCTAAGAGCCAGTTGGGCAGACAGGAGGGAGGCCCTCAATTTTGTTGTAAAATTGTCTCCACCTGTGTGAGTCTTCTTTCCCAGTCCGCCTCTAAGCCTGGGTCCTACCTCCTGATGGTGTCTCCCCTTGCTCTAAAAGAGATTGTCTCCAAGCAATGGACTCCATTTGCAAGAATCTCCACTATGTCTGAAGCATTCATTCATGTATTTTCATTCATTCATTCATTTGGCAAAAAGTGAGTGTGTGTGTCTTAGAGATAGGCTCCACGGCATGGAAGAAGAAGAAGGCAGGCTTGGGGACAGGTTTTTGAGGGCTTCATGTCAGGCTGAAGGACTGGAATTTCATTATGAAGGTTTTGGAGAAACAAATGCTCCACAGGTGATTTAGGCAGAACTGTCTAATGGCCATGATCAGACCAAATGAGGTCATGAGGAAATAGAGCAGGGGAAACCACCTATAATCTCTTTACAAAGCTCCAGACTGGAATCACCAAAAATGATTCACTTGACAATCACTGTTGCTTTGGCAGGAGTGTTCATTCATTATTTATTAGGCAGCTGCTCCCTGCTGGGACTGTGGGAGGTAAGGCAGTCAGTCTCTGCCAGAGAGGCTCCAGGGTTGGGGAAGGAGTTAGGTTCACAGTCAGGTCACAGCTGCGAGAGTGCTGGAGAAGAGGCCTTCCCACAATGGTCAGCTGTCGGGGAAAGAGCCCCTCTCTGTGGGGCTGTAGGGAGGAGTTCTGGAGGAGGAGGTGGGAGAGAGGGCAACATCATGTGTAAAGGGCTGGAGGTGAAAAAAGGCTCAGAAAACTCCAGAAGCAGGCCCTTTAGCGAGGCTGGAACACAGACTGCAGCTCCGTGGGGAGGAGCTGGATGGGGAGGGAAGGGGCAGACTCTGCAGTGCAGAGGAAGCTGGCCTTGGTCCAGTAGGGCCAGGAAGATGCTGCTGGGGAGTCTCCTCAGGAGAGTGACTGGCTCCTGGCTCAGAGGTGTGACTTAGACCCAGGCAGCACTACAGGGGGCCTGGGGTGGGTACAGGCAGCGCAGCTGGCAGGCTGGGCAGTGAGAGTTGAGCCAGGGCTCCAATGGTGCAGGAATTCAGGAACAAATGGGGACCAAGGAGGGCTGGTTCAGGGTGACTTGGCACTGTCAGATTGGAAGACTGAGTGGACACAGGGTGCTCAGCAATAGTGGGATAATATGGAGCTGGGTTTAGGACTTCTGAGTGGAGATGAAGGGCTCGAGTGGGCAGGACAGAGGGTCTGGGGTTGGATACACAAGTCATGTGAGGGGTTTGTGAAGGAGCCACCTCAGGAGCTCTGAAGTGTTCAGAGAAAGAAGACAGAGCCCTGGGGACTAAAGAGGTGTCTGTCTCCTGCCACTGATGGGTGAGAAGGTTCAATTAGAGAGGTGAGGGCAGAGCCAGAGGAGAGTGCCCTTGTGGTATGTCAGGTTGCAAAGCCAGTTAGGATAGGATTAAGCAGATTACTAAACTTGCTGGACAAGTGGCCTGTGGTGGCCTAAATGAGAACAGTCCTATTATGTGGGTGGGGATGGCAGCTTCCCTATAATGGTCAAGTCTTAAGTGGTGTGAAGAAGGGTAGAGGTCCCCCTCCATTAAATAACCTCCCCCAAACCTTTGCCTGTCAGTGTTGGAGGTAGTTGGGTCTGTAATTATAATGCATCAAACTTCCAGCCAAACTGTTGGGGTGAAGGTGGGTGTTTGCAAGAAGGCTGAGTTATTTATTTATTTATTTATTTATTTTTTGAGACAGAGCCTCAAGCTGTCCTCCTGGATAGAGTGCTATGGCATCACAGCTCACAGCAACCTCCAACTCCTGGGCTCAAGCAAATCTCCTGCCTCAGGCTCCCAAGTAGCTGGGAACACAGGCACCCACCACAACACCCGGCTATTTTTTTGGTTGCAGCCATCATTGTTGTTTGTCGGGCCTGGGCTGGATTCGAACCTGCCACTTTAGGTGTATGTGGCTGGCGCCTTAGCCACTTGAGCCACAGGCGCCAAGCCGAAGGCTGAATTTAGTTAATGAAATTAATTTAGTGTTTCCTACTAGAGTGAAATGCACACTTCCTTAAGAGAACTCACAGATCTAGATTTCCTGGTATTTAGGATATCAAAGCAAGAAGTAATAAGATAGACACAGCAATGGAGCAGGTTTCTTTCCAAAGCCTGACAGAGGGCCCTAGTAGAAACAACTCAAGAGCAGTGGAAAGAAAGATCAGAAAGCCCAGGAAGCTCCCTCCCCTCGAGTGACCTTTCCTGTGAATAGAAGCTCAAAGGGCAGCTCAGCATCATGACATGTTAGGGAACAAGGCTTCATTATATCTACATTTGAAATGTTCAAAACAACCCAAACCCACCAGTACTAGGCAGACCACAGGGCTGAAGGGATGGGAGGGCCCAGAGCAGCAATCTTCCTGGCAGTGTTTTTCTGTGTGCATTCAGAGCAGGCTGCAGGCCAGCCCATTCTGGCCCATTCTGTACTGACTTTCTCTTTGCCCCTAACCCTTTAGGCCATCAAGGCAGGGATACTACTTATTTTATTTACTGATTGGCAGATTCTTTTGAGAGGGCTTCCTCTGTCAGCCATATGTGTTGTCAAACTTATTCATCCCTGAATTCAGCAAATAGGTGACAAATGGAGCCAGATGCTGTGGATGGTTTTAAGAAATCTCATGCCCACGTGTTTAGGCTTTAGTAGGCTTCTATAGTGTACTGGTGCCCATCTGATGTGAGAATAAAGTTAGAGACAACATCTAAAGTTTACTTCCTTATATATAAGCAAGGAAATATGTAATCTCAGGGGCGCTGGCATCCCTCTTACAGCAGTGAGGGAGGATAGCCTTAGAAGAAAGCTGATCTGGAGAGGACAGAGCTGAGGGAGTTAGAGAAAAGGAAAGAGAGCCCTGATCAAGTTGCATCTGAAGCCTGTCTTATCACTGGACCTTTTTTCAGTTATATCAGTCAATAATTCCTTTCTATTTCAGGTGAACCTTCTTATAACACAAAATATCTACTTAAGACATATACACAAACAGGAGGCACATGTAGAAAATAACAAGTGCCATAAAAGAAAATCAGAATAAAAATACTATGGAATTTAGGGAGGAAAAAAAAAGAATACTTAATACATGGGGCTTAATAAATGCTCTATGGAGCTGATATAAGGTGGGTTTTATTTAATCATAATAGTAACAGGGCTCGGCGCCTGTGGCTCAAGTGGCTAAGGTGCCAGCCACATACACCTAAAGTGGCAGGTTCGAATCCAGCCCAGACCTGCCAAACAACAATGACGACTGCAACCAAAAAATAGCCGGGCGTTGTGGCAGGCGCCTGTGGTCCCACCTACTTGGGAGGCTGAGGCAAGAGACTCATTTGAGCCCAGGAGTTGGAGGTTGCTGTGAGCTATGAAGCCACAGCACTGTACCCAGGGGGGTAGCTTGAGACTATCTCAAAAAAAAATAGTAACAGAAACAAATTATTGTTGTCTTATTATATACTAGGCAGCAGACTAGTTTTTTCATGCATTGGCTCAATGTGGCGTTCAAAGTCTATCCACCAACCAGACACAGCCACCCAATTTTCTGTCTCCCTTCTGGCCTCACTGTCCCAACTTGCCAGCCTCTACTTGATACATGTCAGAAGGCTTCAGACTGGATCATCCACTACTTGCAGAAAGGAAAATTCCTTATAAAGTAGTATCTTTTGTATTTTACTTGTGGATATGATCATTCTTTTTTCATTTTAAATTTTTTTCTAGGGAAATTTTAAGTATATAAAAATACACAACAGTATAATGACTCCCCAGTGCCCAGCTTTGTTAATGATCCACACATCTACAAACCACCTGGTCCACACTACAGACCCACAGCCATTTTGAAAGAAATCAAGTCTCCATTTCTTTTTTACTTTTTCAGTTTTTGGCTGAGGCTGGGTTTGAACCCACCACGTCTGGTATATGGGGCTGGCACCCTACTCCTTGAGCCATGGGCCGGTGCCCCTTGAAAGAAATCAAAACATAACTGCATTTCATCTACAAATACTACAGTACATGTTTCAAAAGAGCTCCTAAAAAAACAAAAACAAAGGGTGGCGCCTGTGGTTCAAAGGAGTAGGGCACCGACCCCATATGCCAGAGGTGGCGGGTTCAAAACCAGCCCCGGCAAAAAACTGCAAAAAAAAAACCAAACAAACCCCAAGGCCAAGGCAGGAGGATCACTTGAACCCATGAGTTGGAGACCAACCTGGACACTATAGAAAGACCCTATATCTAAATAAAAAATAAGCAACAACAAAAAACCATTATCCTGTATTAATTTTTTCCTTAATATCATCAAATATCCAGTCAGACTTCAAATTTTTGTTGTCATTGTTATTCCCCAAGTTTATTTGAAGAGACAAAGAGACTCTCCTGCTTCCCAAACTAAAGTGTGGTGGCCTAACACAGCTCACTGCAGCCTCAAACTCCTGGGGTCAAGCAGTTCTCCTGCCTTACCCTCCTGGGTTGCTGAGACTACTGGTGTGTACCACCATGCCTAGCCAATTAAAAAAAATTTTTTTTTCTAGAGATGAGTTCTCAATATATTGCCCAGGCTGATCTTGAACTCCAGCCTTGGCCTTCCAAAGAGTTGAGATTATGGGCGTGAGCCACTGCACCCAGCCACAATAAGTGCTTTTTTACAAAGCTGATTAGTCCACATCAGGATACAAACATGGTCCATATGTTGCATTTGATTGACATGTCTCAGGTTGCTTTTAATCTACAGGCTTCCTTTTCTTTTCCTCTTATAATTTATTTGTTGAAGAACATAGTTAACTTATCCTTTGCCTTCTATCATCAACTCGTCTCCCCAAGTCCTCTCCCACTCCACACCTTGGTAACCCATGATTTGTTTTCTACCCCTATAATTCTCTAGGGCTCATTTTGTACAGATGTACCTTGATAAAGTATGTTCAAAGCCAAGTATCATCACAGCCAAGGCCAGACCTCTACCCTGGTCCTCGATCTGCAGTGGCCCAGCTGCCCCCACAGAGGACCCCTTGCAGCGAGCTCTCAGTCTCTCTGCTCTCTTCTCTGTTAACTCTATGAGTGGGCACCTAGTAGGGAGAAGCAGAGGGTGGGGGAGAGGCTGGAAGGGCAGCCTGCTACTTGGGGACAGGGCTGTTATCACTAGCAGCAACAGGGCTGTTATCACTAGCAACAACAGCCTTGTGTTAGCTTGGCTCTAATTTGAATAAAATATCCCAGGACCATTTTCTCCAACATGTTATTACAAAAAATTTCCAGTGTGCAGAAAAGTTGAAAGGAGTGTACATGAACACCAATCACTGACTTTCTACTATTAACATTTGTTTTAAAAGGGGTTGGGGCTCTGAAGTTTAAGGTTTGGGAAATGCTTGCTGTGAGGCAAACCCTCCTCTTGGAAATTTCCAATGTGGATTAACTTGTTAAAGGTTCTTAGAGGTCCTGCAATAAAGACGCCTATCTAACTTTGTTTGACCCAGTGTTTCTCCCCAAGTGTTTTACTTTGGAACATTTTGTCTTTTTTACATCATGGGAAATGGTGTTTCTTATATTGTGCTTTAAAAAATATGATAAAATGGGCAGTGCCATATACAGAGGGTGGGGTGTTCAAACCCAGCCCTGGCCAAACTGGAACAAAAAATAGCTGGGAGTTATGGTGGGTACCTGTAGTCCCAGCTACTCAGGAGGCTGAGGCAAGAGAATCGCCTAAACCCAGGAGTTGGAGGTTGCTGTGAGCTATGATGCCACAGCACGCTACCGAGGGTGACAAAGTAAGACTCTGTCTCTTAAAAAAAAAAAGAAAAGAAAAAGAAAAAATATGATAAAATATAGCATTTATCATCTTCACCATTTTAAGGGTACGTTTCAATATGCAGTACTCACATTATTGTGCAATGTCCAGATCTTTTTCATCTTACAAAACTGAAACACCAAACCCATTAAGCAACAATTCCCCATTTCCTCCTCCCTCTAGCCCCTGGCAACCACCATTCTACTTTGTTTTTATATATTTGCTTACTCTAAATACCTCATATAAGTAGAACCATATTCACCTTTTTGAGACTGCTTATTTCACTTGGCATAATGTCCTCAAGGTTCACCCATGTTGTAGGATGCATCATTTCCTTCCTTCAAAAGGTTGAATAATATTGTCTGTGTATACCACACTTCACTGATCCATTCAGCTGCTGCTGATGGGTATTTAAATTGCTTCCACCTCTTGGCTGTTGTGAATAACTGTGCTATACACATGGGTGTACAAAACTACCATTAATGTTTTATACTGTTTTTATGCTATCTACATATCCCTTTATCCATCCAATCTTTTTTATGTATTTCAAAATAAGTTGCACATTTCAGTAAATTTCCCTTAAACACGTTGATATATAAATCAATGCCCAGAGTTCAATATTTGTTTTTTCAAGTTCATAGTATGAGAATAACGTGGCCTTAATGGCACACACAACACATGTATTCACTACAGTAAACCTCCTGGGAGATGGGAAAGGCCCCTTTGTTGGTCTTGTCATCTGGATTAAGACAAAACCAAATAACAATCACTATTTAGTAGCCCAGGATAATATAGGCTGCATAACACTTTCATCATCCTGCTCAGAGCAGGACCGTGGCTAACCAGTTATCTGGCGATGTCTTCAACAATTCTTCTCCACTGGAAGCCTTCAGGCTGTGATCCTGGATTCACTGTAATCACCTCAGTGGGCTCAACTTTCCAAGAAACATGTTTTGTCTCTGCTAATTCCTTGTTCTGGTTTTAATGCTCTGTAGAGTTGAAATCCTGCTATTAATGTGACCAGCTCACCCAATGATGACAACTGGTAGCCTAGAAACTATTCCCACTTCCAGAGGTTCCCTTCCCAGAAAGTTACTGCCTGCCTTCAGAATAGCTCTTCTTAGATGTGGTTCCTTGGTCACTAGAGAACCCTAAATTCCTATTTCTTCAGTTTCCCAGAAGCTCAATGGGTTTCATAAACACAAAGACAGGCCAAGTTAAGAACCAGAAAATCTGCACAATTAATAAAGACCACATGAAGTCAGGGCAGCACCAGCAAAAGGACGACGGACCAAGAGCCCCCAGCTCCAATTAATCTGCCAATGTCCATGAGGTTTTCTGCCTATAGATTCTGGGGCCATAATTATAAGTATTATACCTAAAGGGATAAAAGCCTGTTCTGGAAAAAGATGAAATGCAAATTCTCAGTTTGGGACCCAGCAATCAGTTTTTAACCAGCCTGCCAGGTGATTCTGATATATGCAAAAGTTTTGAGACAACCAGGATTTGCTGATGTCACACACAACAATCAATGTGTAATTTAAGAGAATGATTTTAGGGTGGTGCCTGTGGCTCAGTGAGTAGGGCACCGGCCCCATATACCGAGGGTGGCAGGTTCAAATCCAGCCCTGGCCAAACTGCAACAAAAAATAGCTGGGCGTTGTGGTGGATTCCTGTAGTCATAGCTACCTGGGAGGCTGAGGCAAGAGAATCACCTAAACCCAAGAGCTGGAGGTTGCTGTAACACCACGGCACTCTACCAAGAGTGACAAAGTGAGACTCTGTCTTTAAAAAAAGAAAAGAGAGAGAATGATTTTGTGCTTTTACTTCTTAGTTTGCAATCATTTCTGTTTCCCCTGAGGTTATTAGGAAGACACTGTAGAGATCCTGGCTATTGTAACTGTGCTGTACACATGGATGTACAAAATACCCACAGTTGTCTTAGGCAAACATGTATCCCCAGGTCAATTCTCCTTCATCTAGCAACATTGTACACGTCAGGTTTAGGCTGGGGCTTGGCATAAATCTGAAGTTTGATGCTATGAGCCAAGCAGAGACAGGCAATGTAAAGGGGAAGACAGGCTGAGGGTTCTGAAATACTCAGCAACTCTGGAGCCAGGTCCCCAAACTGTCTTTTGCTTCTGATACTATGAATTACTGCAGTGTGGTCCCAAGGGTGCTCTTCAGCAGATTAAGCCGTGGGTGTATAAATACGTATGAATTACTAGGCAGCCCAGGTGTATTCCAAGTCCTCTGAACATTTACTGAGTTGAATTACACAGGTGAATCTGAAGAAAGATACCTCAGCTTAACTTTGGAAAATTGTCAGTTTGGGAGCTTCGTCTCTCCAAGGTGAGGCCTGCTTGCAGGTAACCTTATGGGGTTGAGTTCTGCACTGAAAAGGGTGCTGAAGAACTGACTTTGTCTGCTGAATCTTCTCTGGAATCCTGTACGTAGAACAAGTCCCCATGTGCCAACATGGGTAAAGATTCTTCAGCTGATAAACAGGGAAATGGTAATCAGGGCAGGGCATTCTGGTCTCTGGGCTTGGGATGTTCAGATGATGACTGCCTTGGTGCACACGTAGTCACACACAAACCTCCAGATGAAGACACAGGACAAGTGTATGCAGATGCGATTTCCTAGAAGTATGCTGTCCAAATGGGAATGGCCACTAGCCACATGTGGCTATGATAGAGCACTTAAATTTGGCTAGTCTAAATTAAGATAGGATTTAAGTATAAAATATCTCACTAATAATTGCTTCTCAGCCTTTCGGCTAAGATCAAGTGAAAATATCTCACTAATAGTTTTTTTTATATTGATTGTGTTTGGGTTTTTTTTTTGTTAACAAAGAGTTCACCCTGGGTTGAGTGCCACAGCATCACAGCTCACAGCAACCTCAAACTCTTAGGCTCAAGCAATCCTTTTGCCTCAGCCTCTAAAGTAACAGAGACTATAGGCATCCACCACAATGCCTAGCTGATTTTTCTGTTTTGTTTTTTTTTGAGACAGAGACTCAAGCTATCCCCCTGGGTAGAGTGCTGTGGCATCACAGCTCACAGCAACCTCCAACTCCTGGGCTCAAGCAAGTCTCCTGCCTCCCAAGTAGCTGGAACCACAGGCACCCGCCACAATGCCCGGCTATTTTTTTTTTGGTTGCAGCTGTCATTGTTTGTTGGGCCTGAGCTGGAGTCGAACTTGCCACCTTAGGCGTATGTGGCTGGTGTCTTAGCCACTTGAGCGACAGGCGCCAAGCCTGATTTTTCTATTTTTAGTAGAGATGGCATCTGCTCTTGCTTAGGCTGGTCTCGAACTCTTGAGCTCAGGCAAATCATGCACCTCAGCCTGCCAGAGAGCTAGGATTATAGGCATGCGCCACCATGCCCAGCCTATATTGATTATATGTTGATAAAATATTTTGGATAGAAATGTATCATTAAAAGAAATTTCACCAAAAAAATAATAAATTTCATCTGCCTCTTTTCATTATGTGGCTACTAGAAAATTTAAAATTCACATGTAAATGACACCATGAAATACAGTGAACTAGAAACACTGTATATAAAGCTGAGCACAGTGGCTCATGCCTGTAATCCCAGAGATTTGGGAGCCTCAGGTGGCAAGACTGCTTGAGCCTAGGAGTTTGAGACAAGGCTAGGTAACACAGCAAGATCACATCTCTTACAAATGTCTATTTAATTAGCTGGGCATAGTCTATAGTCTCCTGCCGGGAAGGAGGCTGACGTAGGAGAATCACTGCAGTCCAGGAGTTCAAGTGAGCTACTGCTGCACCACTGCACTCCAGCATAGGTGACAAAGCAAGGGCCCTGTCTCTTAAAAAAAAAAAAAAAGAAAGAAAAGAAAAAAGAAACATAAATAGCACTGATCTAGAAACCTCATCAGTTAAAACACCTTAGCTTCCTTTGGAAGCAAAATATGTTAGATGATGGCATAAACTCCCACCAAGAAAATACTCACCTTCTTCTTTCAACATATTCGTATATAATATATCCATTTAACTGCCAATTTGCCAAATGATTCTATATTCCAGAGTGCTCAGAGCAGGCCTCCACTCTCATCCATCTTCATAGCACCTCTCATGTCTTCCCTTAACCTCCACTCTCACCTCTCCTGGCCTGGCTCTAACCCTCAGGTGACACAACCCAGTTTCCAACACCCTGTTCCTCCCTCTGCATCCTCTCTGGGGAACAAACATCCTTCAGCTATCACATAAATTCAGATGATTCAGAACTCTACTTTTTAGTACCTACCATCTATCAGTTTAAATATCAGTTTACTTAAAGTAAAACCCTAAAAGAAGAACCTACGTACCTGGAAAGGATTGGCTACAGTTCAAACCTGCAACTGCCTGCCAAGTTCCTAGAATGATTGGCATATATGGGGAAGGAGGGGATCAAGACAGAGTCAGCCCACTTTGTGTGGTATGTTTATTTACAAAGAATGTTAAAATAAAACTGAGTAGTCTGGATTTCCTCTCTTTTTATTTTTTATGTCTATCTTCTAAAGAGGGTAATAAATAATGAAATGTCCCAAAGTTGGGCAAATGAACAGGACCAAAATAACATAAAATCAGGCAAATCTAGTCAGGAAGAAAGAAGAGCGGTTCTTAATCTGAACAGAAAGTTTCCAGGTCTAAGAAAAAATGTGCAACATTCTGAGTGTACATGCCCACATTGCTGATAAGGAGAAGGGTCCACAGCTTTCCTCAGATTGCAAGGGTGTAGCACCCAAGTAAGGACTACTGCGATCTAACTTGAAACTGAAACTCAATGCAATAAAGGTAAAGAAAGGTGATCTATTTACATGATAAATATCTTAACACAGCAACAACTGCACGCACGCACATGCACATAGTTATTTAGTCCATTACAGTGCATATCTGTTAACTCTGTAGATCTTCACAGTGTGATCTTCGCCACAACTTGCAAAATGTAACCACTCTGAACCCTCTGCTTCATTCTGGTCAGTCTTTCCATTGCAATTCTTCCAGCATAGTTTCTTAATAGCAAGAGTGTGACTTTGGCTAAAACAAAGACAGAGAAAAGATGAAATTAATATAGATTATGACCATAAAACATTTTACTGGGTCCCTTCTTACATATTAATTAGTATGCTCTTACTACTAATGGCATAAACATGAGAAGTCAGAACTTGAAAATTAAAATATACATGTTTTTAGCAACTTTAACCTTGAAAATATCTTACTCTACTTACTTAAAACTGTACAACTAAACATCTTATGTATTAGCCCAGGACACCACCAAAAAGAGCAAGAAACAATGAATTTCTGTCGAATGTTGTTTTAATGACCAGCTGAATTCATGAAATAGCTGTTAAAAAGTCAGTCTTTCAGATAACATTACTAAATATATTTTTTCCTAAGAATTTTCATTTTGCAATACATTCTTTTGACATCTCTGTGAGATGGACAGACTTCTCACTTTTTTACTGCTGGGTAAAGAAAGACAATGAATAAACTAATTAACTGCCCAGTGACAGAGTCCTGGTCTAACTGCATAACCTTGGGCAAGACAATCAGAGTAATCCTCCCTCATCACCCCCCAACCTCTCGAAAAGGCAGACCTGGAATGCTACCAAAACATAGATTAGTAACAAATCTTTATGAAAATACAACAGCCTCTGTAAATTTAACCTGCAAATTAGCTCCTCAAGACTAAAGGGAATAAAGTGAAAAACCTAAGTAGGTTTTAAGGCAGTAAAACTAAAAACAATACTTTTATTCTAACTTGAAAAAGCACAGAAATTATACTTCAGACCCTGATAGTTCCTGTCACCAGATGCAACCTCACGATATAAAGGTACGAATGAAGTATATAAATCATGAGGTAACAAAACACATCTTTAAAATCAGCCCCCCAGACCCTATGCAACCAAATGACTACATATTGAAAGTAGTCACTCTGGGACTCAACCTGTGGGTTGCTGTATTAAAGGATCACGGCATTAGGAAGGTTGAGAACCACTGTTCTGGGAGGTTACAATAATGCTGCTGTGCCTCAAATGTTCTCTGAAATTGTTCTAGAGGAAATGCATCCATATTATGCAGAGCTGACTTACGAATTCTCAATGACATCTAACCTTCCTCTAGGATGAATTTGATTATTCAAAACAGCTAAAAGTGATTTGGAGGTGACTTTTATAAATAAATGCAAATAGCAGGCTTCATAAATATGAATGGGAAGCTTAAAAAGCAAATGATCAAAATGAATGATACTATAAAAGGTATTATAATGAGTTGTGTCACTAGTAAGCTAATTCTGAAGACAATTCCTAAAGAGAAGTTTCAAGTACATTATAAGTGACAGCAACACCACTGGGTCTTATTTATTATTGATCAATATTAAAGTTATTCTATTTCATTAGAAGAGTGATTTCAACTAGTGATGTCATTGAAATAAACATATATACAGAGGTTGCCCAAAAATGTATGCAGATTTCAAGAAAGAAAAAAACTGTATTAAAATACTCAATATACACTGATTGTGACCTTGTATATTGTTATCTCATATCTCTTGTAACTGCAGAAGTCAAACGTGACTTGAATATTACAATTTTAATATAGCTTTTCCCTCTCTTAAAATGTATATGCATTTTTTGGCACCCTCTGTGGTTTATATTTCTTTTCAAGGGATTTACTTTGAGGAATTGTACTTATTTGGCTCTGTAAGCTTTAAGACGGTAGCTTTCTTTTGTGGGGTGGGTAATGTCCTTCAAATCCAGCATACTAACACATCACATTTAGAATACGTGGGTTTGGGAGCTAACCTAAAAGGCAGTGTTTGCCTATCCCACCACTACCGTTGTATGTTATTACTAACAAAAACTTTAATTTGAAAAGTACTTGAAATTTGGTAACTGGAATATTAGTAATCCAAATAAAACAACGTGTTAAGTCAGAAATTAGTTCCATCTTGCAAATCCTAAGTTATCATACTGACCAAAAAAAAAAGGCGCTAGCCACATACATCGAGGGTGGCAGGTTCAAACCTGGCCCAGGTCAGCTAAACAACAATGATAACTGCCACAAAAATAGCCAGGGGTTGTGGTGTGTACCTGTAATCCCAGCTACTTGGGCAGCTGAGGCAAAAGAATCACTTAAGCCCAAGAGTTTAAGGTTGCTGTGAGCTGTGACGCCCACTCTACTGAGGGTGATATAATGAGACACTCTCAAAAACAACAATAACAACATGTTAAAACGAAAAATTCAGGCCAGGCACTATGGCTCATACCTGTAATCCTAGCACTGAGAGGAAAAGGCAGGTGTATTATTTGAGCTCCAAAGTCCATGACTGGCCTGAGCAAGAGTGAGACCTGTCTCTACCAAAAATCAGAAAAACTAGCTGGGCGTTGTGGTGGGTGCCTATTGTTCCAGGACTACTGCTATCTAACTTGAAAATGAAACTCAATGCAATAGAGCTTGGGAGGCTGAGGCATAAGGATCACCAAAGCCCAAGAATTTGAGGTTGCAGTGAGCTGTGATGATGCCACAGCATTCTACCCAAGCTACATAGTGAGACTGTCTCAAAAAAAAAAAAAAATTCTGTACATGTCCCCTTCCCATCCATGCTTTCTTTTTTTTTTTTTTGAGACAGAGAGTTAAGCTATCCCCCCGGGTAGAGTGCTGTGGTATCATAGCTCACAGCAAACTCCAACTCCTGGGCTTAAGTGAGTCTTCTGCCTCAGCCTCCCAAGTAGCTGGGACCACAGGCACCCACCACAATACCCAGCTTTTTTTTTTTTTTTTTTTTTTTGGTTGCAGCTGTCATTGTTGTTTTTTGGCAGGCCCAGGCTGGATTCAAACCCATCACCTTAGGTGTATGTGACTGCTGCCTTAGCCATTTGAGCCATAGGTGCCAAGCCTCCATCCATGCTTTCTAAGGGGTTTCTTGCCAGTTTACCACACTGGGGCCATGGCAGCAGTCTACAAACCAGGTTGGAGGCAGAGCAAACACTGTGGGCAGGCAAGGAGAGAGGAAGGAAAGAGATGAGAGGAGTGCCCAAGAAAAGAGAAAATTTTATTGGATTTTTTCCCACTTCTGTAAGCGGGAAAAAGAAGCATACCGTAATTCTACTGCTAAACCCAGCATTAGTGCAGTGGGAGAGAAACTGTGAGGGCACGGGAATAAATAAACAAACACATTTATTTATTTAGAGACAGAGTCTCACTATGTCACCCTCAGTAAGAGTGCAGTGGCATCACAGCTCACAGCAACCTCAAACTCTTGGGCTCAAATGATTCTCTTGCCTCAGCCTCCCAAGTAGCTAGGACTACAGGTGCCTGCCATGACACCTGGCTATTTTTTTTTTTTTTTGAGATAGAGCCTCAAGCTATCCCCCTGGGTAGAGTGCTGTGACATCACAGCTCACAGCAACCTCCAACTCCTGAGCTCAAGTGAGTCTCCTGCCTCTGCCTCCCAAGTAGCTGGGACCACAGGCGCCCACCACAATGCCCGGCTATTTTTTGGTTGCAGCCATCATTGTTATTTTTGGCGGGCCTGGGCTGGATTCAAACGCGCCACCTTAGGTGTATATGGCTGGTGCCTTAGCCACTTGAGCCACAGGCGCCAAGCTGACACCTGGCTATTTTTAGAGACGGAGTCTCACTCTCGCTCTGGCCGGTCTCAAACCTGTAAGCTCAGGTAATCCACCCATTTCGGCCTCCCAGAGTGCTGGCACTACAGGCATGAGCCACCACACCTGGCCCTAACAAACACATTTATAACCATCACTAACAAGCCTGGCCAATATGGACACAAGCTCTGTGGGATAAAACACCTTATGAAAGACATGTGCTGGCTGGGCAAATGGCTCATGGCTATAATCCAGCACTTTGGGAGGCTGAGGTAGGAAGATCACTTGAGTCAGGTGTTTCAGAACACCTGGGCAACATAACAAGATCCCATCTCTTAAAAAAAAGAATTTTTTTTTTTTTTTAATTCACTGGGTATGCTGGCACACACCGTAGTATCCAGATACTTGAGAAGCTGAATTAGGAGAATTGCTGGAGCACAGGAGTTTAAGATTGCAATAAGTTACAATCATGCCACTGCACTCTAGCCTGGCCAACAGAGTGAGACCCTGTTTCTTAAAAAAGAAAGAGAAATAAAAACCAGACATGCTCACAAATCTCTCTCCATTAAGCATTCTCCTTGAGCATGGTAACTGTTACTTGAAATTGTATCTGAAATTTTCAACAGTATGGATATATGCAAGTTGAAGAAGCCTACACCAAATGCTATTAGTGATTTTTTTGAAAGTTTAAATATTTTTTAAAAATAAAATTGGTAAATAAGGAGATTAAAAATGATCCCATCTGTTTAGGTGGGTTGGGAGGAAGAGAAAAGGCTATCAATAGTAGGTGCTATATGCCAGCTCAGATGGCAAAGGTTGTACCTAAGGTGTGAGGCTTGGGGAGTACTTGCTGTGCCTGAAAGCCACAGGCTGAGGGGCACCTGGCAATCTGCTCCACTACAGGATGTGAGAGGAAGCGATCAATCATAAAGATACAACTACCACAATCCATATTTCAAAAATTGCAAACATTGTGAATCACAATTTTTCCCCAGTAGCTCAGACTGTGGCCATGCACCACCTGCTAATTTTTTATAATTTTTTGTAGAGACAGAGTCTCACTATGTTGCTAGGCTTGTCTTGAACTCTTGGCCTCAATCAATCCTCGTGCCTTGGCCTCCTAAAGTGAGCCACCATGCTTGGCCTTGAATCAAATTTTATTATGAATGTACTGTAGTCGGGTGGTGCCTATAGCTCAGTGGATAGGGCACCACCCACATACACTGAGGGTGGTGGGTTGGAGCCTGGCCTGGGCCTGCTAAACAACAACAACAAAAAAAACTAGCTAGGTGTTGTGGCAGGTGCCTGTAGTCCCAGCTACTTGGAAGACTGAGGCAAGAGAATCGCTTAAGCTCAAGAGTTTGAGATTGCTGTGAGCTGTGACACCACAGCACTCTACTGAGGGTGACATAGTGAGACTCTGTCTCAAAAAAAAAAAAAAAAGAACCTACTGTAGTCAAATTCTAAAACACATCATTATGAAAATCACTGCTTGTTTATAAAAACAATATTATGCAAATAAGAAATGTGGTCAAGCAAACTTTTAAAGATCAAGTACAACATAATAACAAACATCAGTTTCAGGAGATTACCACAGAACAAAGCAGTACTATTTAGTAGTAAGCACGATGAAGACAGATATTCATCCTTCTCCATGGAAATATGGCATAAAACGTGCTTCTAAAAACTCCATAGTTTCAGCCAGGTGTGATGGCTCATGCTTGTAATCATAGCACTCTGGGAGGCTGAGGCAAGTGGATCTCTTGAGCTCAGGAATTCAAATCCAGCCTGAGCAAGAGCCAGACCCTATCTCTAAGAAACAACCGGATGTTGTGGCAGGTGCCTAAAGTCCCAGCTACTCAGGAAGCTGAGATAACAGAATCACCTGAGCCCAAGAGTTTGAGATTGCTGTGAGCTGTGACTTCATAGCACTCTACTGAGGGAGACAAAGTAAGACTCTGTCATAAAAACAAAATAAACCAAAACAAACAAAAGACCCCACAGGTTCGATCTAATGTGACTGATGGAAGCAAAAACAGGAAGAAAATACCTTTGACTCGTTTCTACACATTGGATCCAGTCATTTATTTCTGGAACTTGATCGGTCTTTTTCCAGGTATATAAGCAAATCTTTCCACACTCCAATCCTACTGCAACCACATATCTGTTTTTAAGAGAGAGAGATGACAATCTTTAATTTAAGCATGAATTTGTGTTATTTCTTTCATCACGCAAAAGAAGTTCAGAGTCCCAACTATCTCTAACTTACAAAAGACACTGTTTCAAGCATCAGCCCAGGACACGCTGCACTGCTCTACCGTGTCCCCATGGAGGCTTTCTACTATATAGAGTCTGCACACCGGTTAACCACTTTCCCCTGCTGACAAAACCCATGAGCTATTGTTTCCCTGGCTGGCTGCAGGGACTCTTGGTCCACTGAAGATGCTTGTTATAGAAAAGGCGTTATGCTACAGGTGGTACCCATATAGTAGTTACAGTGCCGGCCAAATACACCAAGGTTGGCAGGTTCGAACCCAGCTCAGGCCTGCTAAAACAACAACAACTACAAAAAAACAAAAACAAAATAGCCAGGCATTGTGTTGGGAGCCTGTAGTCCCAGCTACTTGGGAGGCTAAGGCAAGAGAATCGCTTAAGCCCAAGAGTTTGAGGTTGCTGTGAGCTGTGACACCATGACACTCTATCCAAGATGACAGCTTGAGACTGTCTCAAAAAAAAAAAAAAAAAAAAGAAAGAAAAAAAGAAAGAAGAAAAGTACTACAGTCATTTGGTGACTAAGAACCTTCAAATCACATTCCTAATCTCTATTCTGCTATTCTGAATTGCCAAGTTCTAACAATTTAAAAATTCTTAGGAGAAACACAAGTATTTTTTAAAAATCAGCAACTCAGACAGAAGCTAAGAGAACCCCCAAAAGAAATCATGAGAAGTCTGTGTACTGAGAAACCAGGCAGCTTGTTCAGAGAAGCATAAAACGAAACCCCCCACAGACTGACCCTTGGGAAGAGCTGAGCGTTGGGCAGACACTGACGGCTGTCACAGCGCCCCCCACGTCCAGGACCGAGGAGCAGGGGCCAATGTTGTGCTCGATGCAGTCATCACTGGCGTCACATTCTCCCCAGACAACAACCTAACACAGATCACACTCTGTAGAGCTTTCTCTTTGCAAGGCTTCTAGCAATACATTAGAACAGCGTTTCTCAACCTGTGGGCAACCCACAGGAACTGTATGAAAGGTTTGTAGCATTAGGAAAGTTGAGAACCACTGCATTAGATTTTCAATGGTACAGAGATAACGCAAGATACGTGCTTTAGTATTTTAAAAAATTCAGCATGTACATTTGTATATGATGTTCCAGGACTTCAGAGCATCAAGCTCCAAAGAAACAGGGTAGCAGACCCAAGTCTCTGAGGCCTCAGTTACCTAGGTGTGTTGATCCAAAGATAGACTACTCCTGCCTAGAGATGAGGGGGGAGGGCCTAGCATGCCTTTTTCACTCATAGATCAATTCTGATCCAGTTACGTTCCTTTCCCTGTGTCCTCACCCAGGGCCTTATGCATCTCGCTGAGAGGTTACCCTCAAATTCAGAGGGACTAATTCAGTCTATAGCTCTTCCTCTATACCATCCATTGCTTGGGGAATCAACTCAGCTATCAGGTGGCCTAACCCTAATGATACCCCTTATAAGAAATGGGGCTTCCCTGGAAGCTCATGCCTCGTAAGTATGAGACCGGTCATGAAGAAATGGAGAGGGACGTAAAGCAGAATGTAGGACCAAAGCAAGCCTGAGCAGAAGGCTTTGTTCCAATAGGCAGCAGCATGTTTTGGAACACATGCTTTGTCTGCTGCAGCCAGACCTTCCCTGAGTGTGGCACTGGACCACCTTTGGGGTTCAACTGTGGAGGACAGAAGAAGTTCTGCTTGCTCAGCATCTAGCAGGGACAGGCAAATCAATGCCAAGAAAGAAATAAATAGGCAAAAGAACAGGAGGGCAGGTCTGAGAGATGCCAAAGAGGCTGACCTTAAAGTGCTTTACCTGAGTGACCCATACCTGTGCTGGCCCTCCCTCTGCTTCAGTTATCTGTATTGTGTCTCTGACTAAAGAAGGCAGGGAGAGGAAAGGAATGCTGAACTGTCTGCAGGAATGCAGAAAAAGCAAAGGGCACTTTACAAAGTTCAAAAACAGAGAAAAGACCAGAGGCCAGGTCAACATTTTCTCCAGAACAAGGGTGGAAATCATGTTCAAGAGCATATTGCTAACTAACTTGTTCTGATTTTCTTCCAAGTTTAGGGAGATATGTGTACCACTGAATAAAAACAGTCATCCATTATAGGAAAAATGTTAAATTTATGTAAATACAAATCAGAAAACCAGAAATGGTTTTTCTCTGTATCTCCCCAATGTCCCTCTTGCCCTCCTAGTTTCTTAGTCTTGATCCATTTCATTTATGGTTCTTCTTTCACTGGTACCATTTGATGAAGGTCAAGTGTCTCCCAAAGCTCTTCTCTCTTCACGTTTTCAGTATTTCAGAGACATGTATAAAATTTAACAAGTAATAAAAGCCTTTTTGGAATAAACAGGTTTTTTTTTCCTTTAATACAGATAGAGGCTGGATACGGGAACTCATTTTTAAAAGTTGTATTCGAAAGGCAGTATTATATTTTTTTTATTCAAGTATACCTATACAAACATTATTTTACATTTGAAAAAATATTAAGTTGTTTAAAAAATTACCTTTTTGTCCCGACTCCCGGTAAAGAAATACTTGCTGTCAGGACTCCAATCACAAGACCAAATAATTCTACTATGCACAGAAGTAATTTTGTTGGTAAAAGCAAAGAGACTAAAAATTGGATCTGAAAGAAATTTGTACACACCACTCACAAAGCAGAAAAAAAACTTGTATTTTTTTTACCATTAGAAAGCTATGTTTAAGGGCAATATATATCATATGACTTAGTCATCAATTTAATATGTGCTGACTTTTACAAGAGACTGAAGCCAGGCAACTAACCTCTCACCAGAAGGCTGTGAGCATATGGCTACTTTTCTAGTAGGGAATAGGTTTTTTTTTTCTTTTTTGAGACAGAGTCTTACTATGTTGCCCTCAGTAGAGTGCCACAGTGTCACAGCTCACGGCAACCTCAAACTCTTGGGCTTAAGCAATTCTTTTGCCTCAGCCTCCCAAGTAGCTGGGATTAAAGGTGCCTACCACAATGCCCAGCTATTTTTTGGTTGTAGCGGTCACTGTTGTTTGGCAGGCCTGGGCTAGGCTGCGACCTGCCAGCTCCAGCATATGTGGCTGGCACCCTAGCTGCTGAGCTGCAGACTCCAAGCCTCTAGTAGGGAATGCTTTTACACTGACTAGTTCCTCTCTAGTGACTAATGACAAATATCTTCCACACACTCAAAGCTCAGTTTATACCTATGAATGAAGCCAAATCAATTTAATCTTACTCAAGAAGTAGCTAGATTTGCATGTCAGGTTACAGGAAAAAGATTGTACTACTTACATAATTTTTTTTAAAAACCTTAATATTTTCCTTGTAAAATTTAAATGTAAGTTCCCTATTATCCCTTATTTGCACTAAATCAAAAATATATAACTGTTTATGAGGAGATTGGAATGGGAGTATATCTATTAATCTACAATCTACAAAGACACAACAAATTAATAAATATGTTAATAGCATCCCTTTAGTTTCTTAAAAAGTAAATGTTTCATGTTAGGATATCACTAGTGCTGTAAAGAAAATAGTCTGTTCTAACTCATATTGCTGAGTATGTTTTACAGTCCTTGGTATTCTCTAAAATACAAGATACTAAGAACTGGAAATATTATAAAATCAAATTACATGCAAGTCTTATCAACAGAAGAAGAAAAAACAGGAATAAACAACACAAATACACTTTTTTTCCTGAGATAAAATTTCACAAAGTTGCCCAGGTGGACTAAAAGAAGTAGGCAATCAGGCAATCCTCCCACCTCAGCCTCCTGAGTAGCTAGAGTATAGGGCTGCACCTCCGTGTTAGTTATCTTTCTCTGAACTAAACAACTGCTTAAAGTATTGTATATTTGTTGTGCTTACAAATATACTTTAACACTCTCCAGAACTTACCCACTAAAAGAGAAACTGGGAGAAATAGGAACAGGCCCCTGCTACAATAACACAAATCTTTTGTTCCTTTCTTTTTTTGTCATTTATGTCAGGTTCAGAGGGGAATGTGGGTCAGTGGGCTAACACCTTGCCCAGGGGTCATGTTATCCACAGATGCATAACATACCCTTCCCCATGATCAAAGTGACAGGGGAGGGCAGGAAAAGGCTAAGGATAATAGCACCTCCAAGTTTCACAATTTAAAATATTACAATACTTATAAAATAGTTCAGAGAAGAAACCACTCAACTTCAAATTTTCTTAGTTGTATTTTCGTAAAATCCTAGCTCAGAAAAATTATCTAACTGGTTTTATGATAGCATTCTCTAACCATTGACAAAATTTAACTGCCTACACATAGACTTTTCTTTTTCTTTAACTGAGATGTTCAAACATAAACCATCTTGTCTACATAACTGCAAAGAGGTCAACCCAAAGACCACCTCCATTTAAATTTTATAAGGTCAAGTCTTCCTCAGTTATCCAAGAACTTCAAAAGGCTTCACACCCACGAGGTTCTACCCTTCATCTTATCTTTCTCTTAACTAAACAACTGCTTAAAGTGGATAAAACAGACAAAACAGCTTCAGTAATAACCTTCCTAATCAGGAACTAGTTTACCGAACTCAGGCGAGATTGTATCCTGTCTTTTCCACAATGACCAGGTTCGATCTCTGGAAACAGCTAGTAGGAATTTGTCATTAGGTGAGAAGGCCATCTGGGTGACAGTCAAACTGTGGAAAACTAAATTCTGCACCTGTTTCCAAGATGTAGTGTTCCAAAGAATGATGGCTGCATGCTCCTTCTTAGCTGCCTGTAGGACAGAAATGAAACGAAGCTCTTTAAGCAAAAATAAACTGCAAATAAAAGAAGTAGTACTTTATTTCTATGGATATATTTTATATATCTGTTTAAATGCAACAAAATAAAAATAAAAATAAATTTGAGCCAATAACATACTACAACCAGGGCCATTCTCTGGGAAGAATCAGAGAAGACTGAGAGTAGAAAAGACAAATCAGGGACTGATGATGTTTTCACTTTTTATAAGAAATATATATTCATTTGTGTATTAACTGTTAATACACAATAATTAACAGAGATTTTTGCTTCTGGTCAATATGGGATAACAGGTACCAGGTTTACTCTCTTGGATGAAAAAACTAAAAAAGCCAGACAAGCTATGGTCCTCCAATATGTATCTGGCAACAAAGAACATTGACCCCTGAGAAATAAAACAAATGCGGATAGGGGAAAGCATTATTGCACTGTGCAGCAACTTCAACAAACAAATATAATCAAAGTCTCCAAAAGAATAAAATGAAAAAATAATGCATGAAAGGATAGTACCTGATAAATTTCAAAATTTGATGAACACAATACACCTATAGATCCAGGAAATTCAATGAACTCAAGGACAAGAAACATGATGAAAATAATACCAATAATAATCAAACTTTTTAAAACCAGCAATGAATATAAAATTATAGAAGTAGGTGGCGGAAAATAAAAAACCCATTACAGAGGAACAGAGAAAAATTACTAGACATCTCATCAGAAACAATGTAAGTCAAAAGCAAATGGAGCAACATCTTTAACATATTAAAGAGAAAACTACTGTTGGCCAGGGGTGGTGGTTCACACCTGTAATCCTAGCACTCTAGAAGGCTGAGGTGGGTAGACTGCTTGAGCTCTTGACTTTGAGACCAGCCTGAGCAAAAGTGAGACCCTGTCTCTACTAAAAATGGAAAAACTGAGGCAGGAGGATTGAGCCTAAGAATTGGAGGTTACTGTGAGCTATGACACCACAGCACTCTACCCAGGGCAACAGCTTAAGACTCTGTCTCAAAAAAAAAAAAAAAAAAAGAGACAGAGAGAGAAAACAACTGTAAATCAAGAATTCTTTACCTACCATAAATATCATTTAAAAATGAAGGAGAAAATAGACTTTTCAGACAGACAAAAGCTAAAAAAATTTATGACTGGCAGAAGTATATTATGAGGAATGTTAAAGAATGTCATTCATATAGCCCAAGAAGAAGGGAAAAGGGGAGATGGCGGGAGGGGAGGGGGAAGGATGGGTGGAGGGAGGATTACCTGGTGGGACCACGTCTACAGCGCATCTTACAAGGGTTCATGTGAAATTCACTAGGTGTAGACTATAAATGTCTTAACACAATAACTAAGAAAATGCACTGAAGGCTATGTTAACCAGTTTGATGAAAATATTTCAAACTGTATATAAAACCAGCACATTGTACCCCATGATTGCATTATTGTACACAGCTATGATTTAATTAAAAAAAAAAAAAGAATGTCATTCAGGCAAAAGAAAATGGTATCTGATGGAAAATTTTTCATTATTTAAATCTCATTAAAGATAACTGGCTGCTTAAAACAAAAAATTGCAGCAAAATACTGTGAAATTTCTATAAAGAATAAAATGTACCAAAAAATTCCACAAAGCAGGGAGAAATGAAAGCATACTTTTGTAAAGTTCTTAAATTGTAAATGAAGTAGTACAGCTGACTGTTGAACAACGTGGGTTCGACTGCACAAGCCCACTTATAAATGGATTTTCTCCCCCTTTTGCTACCTCTAAGACAGCAAGGCCAAACTCTCCATTCCTTAGCCTGTGTCTACTCAACGTGAAGATGATGAGGATAAAGACCTTTATGAAGACCCACTTCCACTTTATGTATAATAAATATATTTTCTCTTATAATATTCTTTTCTTTTCTTTCTTTCTTTTTTTGAGACAGGAGCCTCAAGCTATCCCCCTGGGTAGAGCGCCATGGCATTTCAGCTCATAGCAACCTCCAACTCCTGGGCTCAAGCAAGTCTCTTGCCTCAGCCTCCCAAGTAGCTGGGACCACAGGCACCCACCACAACGCCCAGCTATTTTTCGGTTGCAGCTGTCATTGTTGTTTGGCGGGCCCAGGCTGGATTCGAACCCACCACCCTGGGTGCACGTAGCTGGCACCTCAGCCACTTGAGCCACAGGTGCCGAGCCTCTTATAATATTCTTAATAACACTTCCTTTTATTGAGCCTACTTTAAGAATGCAGTATAATATATACAACATACAAAACATGTGTTAATCAACTGTTTATGCTGTTAGCAAGGCTTCTGGTCCATAGTTAAGTTGTTGATAGTTAAGTTTTTGGGAAATGAAAATTATACATGGATTTTTGACTGCACAAGAGGTCAAATGCCTAACGCCCAGATTGTTGAGGGGTCACCAGTACAATATTACTTTAAGGTAGACTGTGATAAATTAAAGATATACACTAAAAAAATTTAAAACAATCAGTAGAATAACACAACAGACTTTTATATACTAACCAACAGAAAAAATGAGGTGGAATCACAAAAGACTGTTTAAATTAATAAAAAAGGGGCCAAGGGCCAGGTTCAGTGGCTCATGCCTATAATCCTAGCAATCTGGGAGGCTGAGGTGGGTGGATTGCTTGAGCTCAGGAGTTCTAGACCAGCCTGAGCAAGAGGCAGACCCTGTCTGTCTCAAAAAATAGCCAGGCACATGCCTGTAGTCCCAGCTACTTGGGGAGGCTGAGGCAGGAGACTCGCTTGAGCCCAGGAGTTTGAGGTTGCTGTGGGCTATGATGCCATGCATTCTACTAGGGCAAGAAAGTGAGATTCTGTCAAATAAAATAAAAATTAAATTAAATTTAAAAATTAAAAAAAACAGATAAAAAAGCAAGATTGACCTAACTCAAAAGGAAGCCAGAGTACCTGTTATCATTATAGAAGATTTCAGAAAACAAAATATTACCAGAAATTAAAAAAGCTAATTTTAGAGTAATAGACATGTCAATTAAGGGGACATAACAATCATAAATGTTTATGCACCTAACAACAACAAGGCTTCAAAGTACATAAAAGTACAAACTTGTTGAACTGCAAGGATAAACAGGTAAGTTCACAATAATAGCCAGAGATTTCAAAATGCTACTTTCAATTAAACTGAAGGATAAAGAATTAATACTACCATCAATCAATCTGATGTAATTCATTTTACAGAAAACCCCACTCAACAGAAACAGAATACATATTCATGTGCACATGGAAATTTATTAGGATTAAATTTCAAAAGATTCAAGTCATACTATGTTCTCTGACCACAGTGAAATTAAATTAGAAGTCATTTTCTGAAAAATTTCTGGGAAACATCCAGAAACCAAGAAAACAACCAGAAACTTGGTTTTACAGAAACCAAGTAATATGGGTGAAAACAGCCCACAGGTGAAAGACAAAAATCAAAAGGGGATTTAGAAAGTATTTTAATTGAATGGAAATAAAAATACAACATATTGCAACTTGTAGAATGCCTCAAACACAATACTTAGAGGAAATTTATAGCACTAATTATCTATAGTAAAAAGAAAAATTTGATGTCAATGACCTCAGCTTTAAACTTACTAAATTAGAAACAGAAGAGGACGTATAACCTAAGGAGAAGAAAGGAAGTAAAAACAGAGCAAAAAACAAAGGAATAGAAACAAGAAAAACAATACAGGAAAACCAATAAAAAACCAAAACCTGTTTCTCCAATAAAATTACCAATTTATTGTTCAATTTCCAAAATACACCCTTCACAAAAGGAAAAAAAGAAAAAAACAAAACAGGGAAAGTTGGGGGTGGGGGAGAGAGAGAAAAGGCACAAACTGCAAACAGCAGGAATAAGAAAGGTGACATTACTAGAGATTCTATAAATATTAAAAGGATTATAAGGGAATATGATTAAAAAATTTGTGCCCGTAAATTTAACAACTAAGATGAAGGAACAAATTTTCTGTAAGACACAATCTACCAAAATGAACTTAAATAGTCTTATTTCTATTATATGAAAGGAACTACATGTAGTTAAAAACTTTCCCACACTGGCTCAGTGCCCGTAGCTTGGTGGCTAGGGCACCAACCACATACATAGGGGGCTGTTGGGTTCAAACTTTGCCTGGGCCTGCTAAACAACAATGACAACTACATTGAAAAATATCTGAGCATTTTCTCGGGAGGCTGAGGCAAGAGAATCTTTTAAGCCCAAGAGTTTGATGTTGCTCTGAGCTGTGATGCCACAGCACTCTACTGAGGGCAACATAGTGACACTGTCTAAAAAACAAAAAACCTTCCCACAAAGAAAACTCCAGAATCAGTTGGCTTCCCTTGGGAACCCTACCAATAATTTGAAAAAGAAATAATACCAATTCTACAAAAATTATTCCAAGAATTTGCCACGGTCAGAAGATACTTTCTGAGGCCAGCATTACTCTGACATCACAACCAGAAAAAGCAATTATCTTTTTTTTTTTTTTTGAGAGGGAGCCTCAAGCTATCCCCTTGGGTAGAGTGCCATGGCATCACAGCTCATAGCAACCTCCAACTCCTGGGCTCAAGCGAGTCTCCTGCCTCTGCCTCCCAAGTAGCTGGGACCACAGGCGGCCGCCACAATGCCCGGCCATTTTTTGGTTGTAGCCATCATTGTTGTTTGGCGGGCCCAGGCTGGGGATTCGAACCCGCCACCTTAGGTGTACGTGGCTGGCGCCTTAGCCGATTGAGCCACAGGCACCGAGCCAACCCAGTCTTTTGATATACTCTTTGTCTATGCTTATTCCCAAAGGATCTTTGATGAGTCCATAATTTTATCTCCAGTCCAGGTTTCTCATTCACTCATCTATCAAGTGACCACATGATATTTCAATTAGGAAATATAATAGCATTTAAAATGAACATATCCAAACTAAAGACTTGATTAGGTCTTCACGTCAAACTTTTTTTTAATAAATAAAAAAATTTAAAAAGCCACTGCCACACATGAAATTTCCTTCAACTCAGTAAACAGCAACTTTGGCTGAAAATAAGCACGCATGCTTACTCTTACCTTCATAATTAACCTGCATTCAATCTATCAACATCCCCTTGTGCTGTCCTTTAAAATGTATCCTGAATTGCATCACTTATTATTATTCTACTGTCTCTTAATCTTGGCCACTTAAGCTTGGACTATTGCAGAAACCTCCAACCAGTCAATCTGCTTTCACCTTTGCTCCTATACTTATTAAGCTCAAGTTACCTTACATTTAATAAGAATATACAGTAGTGGCATGAAGAAGACAGAAGTTTTTAGGAGATTCCATAGTCATCAGGGACTCAGGCTCCTTCTATTTCACTGGTTCATTGTACTAAGAGAATTGCTTCCCAATCTAAGATGCCTCCTCTAGTCCAGGGACCAATCTGCATTCTGACAGCAAGGAAAGATGAGCGGGCCAAGAAGCTGTTCCCACCCTTTACGGCATCTTCCTGCAAGTCTTTACATAAAATTTCTACTTACATCTTATTACGCAGAATTTTGTCACATAACACACCTAACTACGAGAAAAGTGAGAAGTGCTAGAATCTCATCAGCATGTCAAGCTAAAAATCAGGATTCTGTTACTAGAGAATAAGAGAATATGAGACATTGGGAAACACCTTAAAGTTCCTAACACACTTTCCTATAGTGTATTCTTCAACACATTCAGTTGTTTTCAGCAGGAGTGACTGTCCAGACATAGACTACATATGACTAAAATGAAACTATCACCCTAATTATTGAAATAGACTCTTAGTTGATCTTCCTGTTCTTACCTCTTTTTACAATGTAGCCAGAGGGAAATTTTACAAATATATCTAATCATAACATAAAGCCTTTTAATGTCATCTGACCCTAGTCAGAATGCCATTCAATGTATTTACAATAGCCTACAAAGTCCTACAGAGAATTGCATCTGGCGAACTCTCTGATTTCAGTGGCATTGATTTTCCCCTACACTCAATATTTTACATACACATACCATCCCTCTCACTGTTACTCATACATCTCAATCATAGTCCCACCTCAGGGCCTTTGCACACACCATTATGTCAGCCTCAAATATTCATATGGTTTACTACTGGATGTGACCTCATTAGTGAGGGATATTTGTTCACAACTACTATAGAAAATATCTCTTATCCTTAACATTATTTTAAAAAAATATCTAATTCACTATATTTCTTGTTTCTGGAATTAGCTTAAGATGCTATAAGAAGCAATTTCATTTTCACTTTTGCTACTTGCCCAACATCAAACGTTATCATCAATCCATCATACTCACAATCACATTATTGGACAAAAGAATTCTAGACACATATTTAAGTAACATATATATAAAAATATATATTAGAGAGAGAATCTCACTTTGTGGCTCTCTGTAGGGAGCTATAGTGCCATAGCTCACAACAACCTCAAAGTCTTGGGCTCAAAGCCATACTCTTGCCTCTGCCTCCCAAGTAGCTGGGATCACAGGTGTCTGTCACAATGCCTGGCTATTTTTAGAGATGGGGTCAGGCTGTTCTTGAATTCCTGAGTTCAAGCAATCCACCTGCCTCAGCCTCCCAGAGTGCTAGGATTACAGGTGTGAGCCACCATGCCCAGCCTAAGTAATGTTGTATTAATGGACATTTGGTTGTATCTATTTGGCACTATGTTAAGAAATGCATCAGTGAATAATCTTGAACATTAGACAATTCACTTACGTGTGAGTCCTGAACATAAAACAAAAAGCAGAAAATAATAAGTACTGGAGGAGATGTGGAAAAATTAGAACCATGTGGGCATTACTGGTGGGGAGGTAGTGTAGCTGCTGTGGAAAATAGCGTGGCAATTACTCAAAAATTCAACACAGGCTGAGCAAGGTGTTTCAGGATGGCAATCCCATCACTTTGGGAGACAGAGTTGGAAGGATCACTTGAGCCTAGGAGTTTGAGGTTATAGTGAGCTATGATGATGTGACTGTACTCCAGCCTAGGCAATAAAGTAAGACCCTGTATCAAGAAAATTAAAAAAAAAAATTCAACATAGAATTACCTTAGGATCCAGCAATTCCCTTTTTAAATATATACACAAAGGAATGAAACCAGGTAGTCAAGCAGATGTTGATATACCAATGCTCGTAGCAGGGCTCTCCACAACAGCCAAAGGCAGAAACAACACAGATGGCAGATGGTGGAAAATAAAATGGAGTTTATGCCTAAAATAAAGCATTATTCAGCATTGAAAGGACTGTGGTTCTGAAACACATCAGGACATGGATGACATTATACTAACTGAAACAAGCAAGACGGGAGGAAACAAATACTGTCCAATTCCACATCAGTGAGGAAACGTGAATAATTGTCCCAAGATAACATCTAGTACTTTATAGTTTCATTTTGTAAATTTTAATATTGGATCCCTTGATCAGTTGTGAGAACCAGGCCAATGTTAAATAAGTTTACATAAAGACATTTATTTGTTCAGTTTTATAATAGTTTAACATTAAAGTGGAATTTCTTTTTAAGAAGCTCAACCTCCGTTATGTTGACTTATGCAAAGTGTATATTTAATTTAAACAGAAGATAAAATAAAATTCATTTGTATTAGCTGTAACAGTGATTTTACTGCAAGAAGGAAAACAGGTGGGCTATCCCTCAGGCTAGATATTACCAAAATTAAAACTAGATAATGTCATGAAAGGACAATTCTGGATTAGATTTTTATATTCCTTATCTCTCTCCTGTCAGAAAACGTCAATTTATTAATGTCTGTGGTGCTATGTTTTTATCAGTGGTACATTACGTCTAGTTTAAATAATTTTTCAAAACCTTTAAGAGAATTAGAGTGACCTTTAACCTGTATTTTTTTTTTTTTGTCAAGTACAAGAGTGTATAAAAAGCTGTTATTTCTCCAGAGTCTACATTTCAGTGACAGTGACCATCGTTTTTATCCCCAGGAATTTTAACCAATATTTTTACATAAAGCCCAGGGTTTCCATTTTATTCTATCTTAATGCTCTAGCAGGTAGGATACATAGAAACTATGTATATTTTTGGGAATTACTCCTAAATATGAAACTACTAAGAATAATATCTACCAAGGTGACCTGCTCAGGTGTGAGAGTGGAAAGAGAGAAAACCAGACAGACCTGAGCCAGTGATGTAATGCCCTGCAGGCCCTCCTATGTCCTTTGGACTTTTTTCCTGCCTGCCATAAAGAGACACTAGGAAGATTTTAGCAGAGGAGTAATTTATACTAAAACAATGCTTTGCCTGCAGTGTTTAGAAGATTCTGTAGAAGAGTCAGGGTGGAAGCAGTTGAACCAGTTAGGCAGCTATGGTCCAAAAAGGGGATCATAGTTCCAGAGCAGTCTAGGGCGGTGGCAGCAAAGGTGTGGAGAAACGGTTAGACGTGGGATAGGAGTTAAAGTTAGTCAGTGGGATCGGCTGATAGATGGGCTATAAGATGTTAGAGAAAGAGAGACCTCAAGGTTGACTCCAAGGTTTTGGAATAGAAGGTCTGTGTTTGGAAGCCGGGGGAGATTAGATAAATACAATGGAGCTGAGGAGAAAGACAGCCAGTGCCAGCCGGAGCCGTTTGGACTTGCTCCTGCAAGCATCACAAAGTCACGTTAGTTCTTGGGTAGCAGAATAACATGATGTAAGAGGTTTTATTTGACAAATCGCCAGGCAGCTCTGTTTAGCAGGACTGAAAGAAGGACGACAAGGTGGAACTAAGGAAACAGGACTCTGCTAGTTTCTCCCTGAAGGTGGTAGGAGCCGTTTCACCTTGCACCCATTCCCCTTCTCTCCTTTATATGTCCTCTATTTCCCTGTGGAATCTGTCACATGACAACACAATTCCAGTTAAGATGGTGTGTCACGCAGACCCCAGAAGAAGTCAATGGAGTCGATTTGCTTCTTCAAATTGTCCAGGAGACGCAATGAGCAGTTTCATGTAAATGCTCACCCCGACCATTGCCAGAGAAATCGGATTATCTCATTTGAATCCTGGCTTCACAGCTTGTTATCATTGTTCAAGCTTGGGCAAATTATCTACCCTATCCATGTCTCAGTTTTCTCATCTGTGATGCCAGGTTAATAACAGTGCTTAACTGGTCGGATTAAAGTGAGGATTAAATGAATTTTAAATTTTAAAGTATTTTGGAATGCTGCCTAGGACATGGTGAGTTGTTCACTAAATGCGAGTTGCTATTTTTCCCATTAACTTTCAAATAAATAAATCTAAGTGGAGTAATTCTTAAAATATGTTCTTGTAGTAACTTTGATAGTAATTGCTTAGGGTTTATAGTAGGTAACAGTAAAACATATAATTTTAAAAGATTAATAAAATTTGATATCGGATGAAGGAAATATTAGTATCAGTTATAATGGTGAGTGACTAGGAGAATAGTGGTGCTCATAATACTGAGGAAGTTGAAAAGAATCCTTATATTTAAAAGTTAAATTTGGCAGATTCCTTTGGAAATATATTTATTTCAATTAAGCCTTTCAGAAAACTATGTGATAAAAATTATATTTATAATTTAAAAATGATTCTACTCAAAACAAAGTTTTTCTCTGACTTGAATGTAGAGACTTATTATGAAAGAAAGAAAGAAAGAAAGAAAGTCCTCAGGAAGCACAAACAGTACCTGATCATTTTTAAATAGTATTCACCATTATTATGAGGTGGTGTTTTCTTTTCAAAACGCGCAAAATAATTTCTCCTAGATTGAGTTTCTGCTTTTCTAATCTTGCAGATTTATAAATTCTGTGTGTTTGCGCTGACAAAAGGTTATTGTTACTGGCCACATATAAGTATACACTTTATGTTATTGTATACTTTCAAATAACTATCAGACAAGAATATTTTTATTTTATTAATGATAAGAAAAAGTTCTTTAAGATATAGAAACTTTGATTTTTGAAAAACCTTATCTAATAAGTAACAAAAATGGTATTTAACACAGTAAAGGATGTTAGGACTTTTGACATTAACACGGTTACATTGGCAACACATTTTCATGTGTCTGTGTTTCATTTGAGGGTCCTTATTTCTTGACATGTACAGTCAGCAGAATTACGGCTGTCCTAGGGTATCTGGATCTAAATTCCCAGAGCCTGGAAATAGGTTACTTGACATGGCAAAGGAAGCAGTAATGTAGCAGAAGGAATATTAAGGTTGTTAATATTATGACCTTGAGATTATGAGCTCTTCCAAGATTATTGGGGTGGGGTGGAGCACATGTAATCACAAGGGTTCCTATGAGACCAGAAAGGGAGAATCAGAGCAAACACAATGTGAAAAAGCGGAAAAGGCTGGATGGGGCTTTGCTGGATTTGAAGACAGAAGGGCAATGTGAACCCAGGAATGTGGGCAATCTCTAGGAGCTGGGAAAGCAAGAAAACAAACTGTCCCTTAGAGCCTCCAGAAGGAACACAGCTCTGCTTACCCGTTGCTTTTAGCCCATGAGACCCATTTTGAACTCCTGAGCTCTAGAATTATAAGGATAATAAATCTGTATTGATTTAAGTCACCAAGTCTGTGGTGATTTGTTACAGCAAAAGTAGAAAACTACAGGGTGTCCCAAAGGTCGCCACGCATAGGAAAAAATAACAAACTCTTATTATATTTTATTGTATATTTTCATATTTATGTGTCATCAAATAAAAATATTTTTAAATATTCTATAAAATTTTATAACGAATATTTTGTCAATGAAGGTACATTTAGCTACAATTTCCCATTTTCTCTATGTGGGAATACTTTCAAATAACTATCAGACAAGAATATTTTTATTTTATTAATGATAAGAAAAAGTTTTTTAAGATATAGACTGTACATGTCAAGAAATAAGGGCCCTCAAATGAAATGTAGACACATGAAAATACTTTCAAATAACTGGAGACCTATGGGGATACCCTGTAGTATAATCTGTAAAAGACACATTTCAAAACAAGAAAGTTTGCTGGGTTCGGTGGCTATGGCTGTAATCCCACAGTGCTGTGGGAGGCTGAGGAGGGAGAATTGCCTGAGCTCAGGAGTTTGAGACTTGCCTGAGTGAGAGTGAGACGCTGACTCATAAAAAAAATGGAAAACCCAGCCGGGCGCCTCAGCGAGCACCTATAATCCCAGCGGCTTCTGGAGGCTAAGGCAGCAGGATGCCCACAGCCTGAGTCTGAGGCTGCAGTGAGCTATGAAGCCATTGCCCTCTGCTCAGGGCATAGGGTGGGACTCTGTCTCAATAACAAAACAAACAAACAAAAAACCCAATAAAGTTTGAGAAGTTGTTTTGACATTTGGAAAGTTCAGGATATAAAAAGGATAGAGAATAAATAGTTTTGATTCAGGAGTAATAAAATCCATAACCTCTCCCTTCTAAAGAATTAGAAGGTAAATATTACACTTACTGCTCAGATTAGCACCTATAGCATTTTCATTTTAACTCCATTCTCAGACCTCTAGCTCATGCTAGCACTAAACTTTCACAGACTGGCACAACTATAAATGTCAATGAATATAAAATATGAAAACTTCAGAAGAAAGTATGTTTTGTAATTCTGTTTTTTTCCTTTATAATGGCTCCCTCATTACAACTTACCAAACCAGTCAAAAACTACCTAAAAAAAAAACATCCAATGAATGTCTTTGATTTTATTTGTATCTATACTACTAAGTTTTTTCACCACTGTGCTATATTTCTAGCACTGTCTCTAATTTACAAAATTACTCTCAGCATATCACTTAACCTCATCATTTGTTACATTCCCTGTTCACATAAAAATAGAGACACTTAACCCGAGAAGTGAAGTGAATTAGATTATGCCATTGGATAGGATTGTGTCTGGTTAACAAGATTATGTCTGTAAAATATTCTATATATCTAACAACAAGTTTCAACTGAGCATCACAAACCACAGTCTATAGAGACTAGCATGTATTATTATCTCAATTTTATAAGGGGAAAAATGTCGGAAAGAATTTACTAGATTAGAAAAAGTAGTAAATTACCCACTGGGGGTAGCAGACCAGATTCTCAGGATTGTTTTTACTATACTTTTGTCTAACTGCTTACAAGTGTTTTAACTTCTACTTTATACCTCAAGGCATTACCAATAACGTCATTAGTATTTCAAGCCCTAGAACTCATAGGGAATGCTCAGGAGAGCCTAACCTATGTATAACTTGACCTAGAGAGGCGTACTCACCTCTGGTCATTTCTGAGCTTATTACTCTCTGACCTAAGCATGTTAGGAGAAAAGAATTTTCAATAGTTATATCGTTTTCACACTAGCTTCACTAAAATCATGAAGAATTTCTAGTAGAAGATGTATGGATTGTGTATAGTAATTAAACCTCCATCTAAATATTATTATTTCTAACAATTAAGAGAGTTTTAGCTACTGTATACAGCTGCCCCTACTCTCAATTGCCAATTAAGTTGGTAGGGTCTTATCTTGGACGGACATGTAGTACGAATACTTAACAAAGACGGACCAAGATTTAATTTTACACGTGTGTGTATGTGTGTGTGTACATTTTTTAATTGAGTAGACTCTCTCTTCCTGTTTTTGGTGAGAGTCAAGGAGGGAAATATAATCAAATTACAGTAGCAGGACTAATATATGAGACAATCTAGTACAATTTTCCAGACTAATCAAAATTGGAAAAAGTAATTAAAACATTTATGCAGCAAAGCACATATATTTTCTATCCATACCTCTATCTTATGCCAGTCCACTTCATAATATTTCCATATAACCAATTAGAAGTTAGTTTGTTGTAATAAGAATACTTTTTATACAAACTTACTTTAAGTAATATCTTTCTAACATGTAAAACAAAAATCTCAGGGCTCTATTCCAATGCAGATTAGAAAATTAACAGTGTGATATCCATTTCCAAACTGAATTGCACAAAACTTCTACACCATATTTTAACTATTTGTTATGTTATTTTTATATACCCTGAACTTACCGGGAACCCCTTTTAAAGTAAACATTTAACCCAGGTAAACTGTTAGGCAAAATAATGAAATAGAAATATTCCGGGTTATTGTGGACACAGCAACACTTTTAGTATTTCATTTTCTCCAGCATTGCATACTCAGGATACAAAAGTGGTTTCACTTTCATTTATTTTTCATACCAAAGTGCTCTAGTTAGAACTTCCACTACTGTGTTGAATAGAAGTGGCAAAAGTAGGTACCCTTGATTTATTCTTGATCACAGAAGAAAAGCTTTCATTTTTTGCATCGTTGAGTATGATGTGATCTGTGGGCTTATTGTGTTAAGAGTTTTTGTCATGAAATGGTGTTGAATGTTGTCAGTTTTTCTGCAACTATTGAGATAATCATATGGCTTTAATTCTTCATTCTGTTAATGTAGTGTATCGCAATAATTGATTTTCATACATTGAACTATCCTTGTGTCCCAGGAATAAATTCCAGTAGAGTGTGGTATATGATTAGAACTAATAAAAAACATTGGTAAAATTACAGGATACAAATCAACATATAAAAACCAGTAGCAACTTTGTACATTTACAGCAAACTACCTGAAATTAAATTAAGAAAATAATCCTTTTTACAACAGCATAGAAAAGAATGCGATACTTAGGAATAAACTTAAATAAGAAAGGGGAAGATGTTAACACTGAAAGTTCTAAAACATTGATGGGTACAATTAATGAAGCCACAAATAAATGAAAAGTCTTGGTGGAAGACTTCATTCATATTGTTAAAATGGTCATACTGCCCAAAGTGGTTTACAGATTCAGCGTAATCCCAAAATTCCAATGGCATTTTTTACAGAAATGGAAAAAAATTCTAAATTAAAATTGAAGCACAGAGACTGAAAATAGTCAAATCAATCTTGAGAAAGAAGAAAAAAAGTTGGAAGCATCATACCTTCTGACTTCGGAATATTTTACAAAAAGACAATGATTAGAATGGTGTGATACTGGTGCAAAGATAAACACAGACCAATGGAACAGAAGAGACAGCTCAGAAATAAAGTCATGCAAATATGGTCAACCGATCTTCAACAAACACTCTAGAATACACACAGGGCAAGTCATCGACAAATGGTTATCCAGTTGTAGAAAACCAAGTTGGATGCTTCTCTTTAAAAGATCAACTAAAAATGGATTCACAACTAAAATATATGAGCTGAAACAGTAAAACTTCGGGAAGAGAACATAGAAGAAACACTTCGTGAGACTGGATCTTGATTTCTTGGATATGATACCAAAATCAAAGGCAACAAAAGCAAAAATAGCCGAGTAGCATCACATCAGACCAAAAAATTCTGCACAATAAAGGAAGCAATGAGCCAAATGAAACCACTGGAATGAGAGAAAACACTTGCAAACTGTACAGCTGATAAAGAGTTAATGCCCAAAATACATAGAAACTCCTTCAACTGAAGAGCAAGGCAAAAGAAACACACACACACACACACACACAAATAACCTGCTTTTAAAAATGGCAAAGGACTTGAGTAGACATTTCTCCAAAGACATAGAAATGGGCGATAGGTACAGGGAAAGCTGCTTAACATCATTCGCATTATGAAAATGCAAATTTTAATGACAATGAGATATTGCCTCATGCCTGTAAAACGGCTATTAGCAATAAAGCAAATGAAAGATAGTGACTGTCCATGAGGCTATGCGGGAATTGGAACCCGTGTGAGCTGTTGGTGAGAATGCCAAAGGCCACAGCTGCTCCAGAAAACAGTACGGAGGTCCCTCAACTCCTCACACAGTGTGGGGCGCTGCCCCAGGGTGCAGGCTGAGAGGACCCAGCTCAGTGGGTCCCGAAATGCAGAGCGGAACTCCATCTGCCCCTGGTCCCTAGTGTTCCGTGCTGGAGACTCCGTGTTCTCTTCAGGGCAGGTGGGCATCATCTTGGGGACACCAGGGGGAACTGCTGAGTCTCCCACAGGCACCGTGAAAGCGGCGCTGTGCAAGGCTAGAGGCACAGGCCTCAGGAAGGAGACGCAGTTTCTGGAGGTCTGAGAGAAGAACTGGAAGCTCAAACATTTCCACCCGCAGCACTGGAGAAACACGGGCTCATTAATGAAAACGACACCTTTGGCTGCCTGTCCTGATCACACTCAGAGACGCACTTGGTACGTGACATAGAAGTGCTTCAACACTGAGTCCTTTCAGATCAAACCCTTGGATGTTAGTGCCAGCGGTGATGAGATGGCCAGGCCAAAGAGGCTGAACCAGCTATCAGGCGGGATCAGCTCAGGGCTTACATAGATGGAGGTGAAAACCCCCTCTGCTCTGTGTGTGAGATGTCAGGAGTGGCAACATCTCTGTGCTTGAGGGGATCCATGAGAATGTGTTCCATGGACAAGCATTCTGGGCCCTGAGACACAGGTGTGGTGTTTGTGGGCTGGTGGCATGAGCCTTTCCCACTGGGCCTCTCTCTGCTTTGCCCTGGTTACAGGTCAGCCCTATGCCTTGTAGACCTCTTTGCAGGGAAGTGTGAGCACCTCTCAGATGATTCCCTGGCTGGCTCTTCTCCTGGGCTGAGCCCAGACTGGTGTCAAATCATCCACCTGCGGCACTCATCTCTGATTCCCCATCATCAGTGTAAGACCGGCAAGCTAAGGTCACCTTGGTTGTGGTGGATGTTGGGCTTCAGCAGATGGGAGAGACCCTCTCTGGGATCTGCAGCAGCCTTTGGCTCTGGGATGCTGGTCAACAGACAGCCAGTCTTCACTGCACTCAGTGTAGCCACCAGCATCTGTTTGCTGCAGACATCCAGCTGGTAGAGGCTCACAATTGACTAGTACGGCCTGGTGGCACAGTATTCCACACTCAACCTACCGCCAAGAGTGAGAGTTGGGTTTCCCCGTCCTGAAGGGAAGGAGCAGTCCGTGTTATGGGTGCTCCTGGGTGAGCCCTTTCATGACATCCACCAGGGCTTCTGAGTGCTTACAGTCACCCCTGGAACAAGAGAACCTGTGGTATGTTGCCCTTGGCTTTGAAGCAATTCTTCTTCAGCCCCCAAGCCCCACCAGATAAGACCCAGCCAGGTAGAGCCATTCATCTCCTGTCACTGCCTAGATGCTAGTGCCAGCCGTGTTTGCAAGGTGGGTTCTACTGTACTAATTGTGAGCTAGCACAGATCCACAGACTTTGGTCAGGACACCATCCTGTTAGTATCAGGCAATGGAGGCCACCAGAATGTGAATGACACTATTCATCATTTAGTTTTTTAAGTACTACCTACTTAAAAAAAATTCTTACAAAAGTTAAAATGATGGGATAAATTTAATAAATAAATAAATACATGAGAATATTAGGAAGTAGATAAAATGAACATAGGAGAGATAGTATAAAACCCGAAATAAAGTTGCTGCCGTGGCTTTGTTTATGATCTTGCAGGGGGCGCATTGCACAATTGTGTCTCAGTTTCCAAGAAGCTAACGCAAAGAGAAGATGACATCAAGTACCTCAGTCACGATGTCGGAAGGAGTCAGACATGCAGGTGGGATGTAAATATATGTAGAAATGAGACTGAGTGGCCGCCACAATATACTGTATAAAAATTACTGCTTTAGACTGAGTTTGTGGCGAACAGCTGTGTGATCTGTGCGGTCACGCAGGGCCCTAACTTGTTACAACCTTTGCTGTCACCATCTTGAAATTACTAGTCATTTTTGAATAAGAGGCTCAACATTTTCATTTTGCACCAATACCCACAAATGATACAGTCAGTCTTCTATCTAGTACCAGTGCTGGAGTCTTGGATTGAAGCCCTTTTTAATTGTTGGTTAGAGTCTAAACGCTTCCATAGCTAGTGAATCTTTAGAGCAGTGGTTCTCAACCTTCCTAATGCTGTGATGTATTTTCATTGTTACAAAGGGGTTGCGACCCACAGGTTGAGAACCGCTGCTTTAGAGGGATTTCCATGTTCACAGAAAAGTCGCCAGCTTAAGAAGTACTAATAACGGAATTGAGGAGCCTTGACAACTATGTATAGACTAGAGTTCAGGGCATTGCCACAGAGCCAAAAATGAGAACAGAGAAAATGTGATCATTGGAAATAAAAAAAAAAAAATTGGAGGAAGGGATTGAGGGAAAATGGTAATTACAACTAAATTGCACAGACACATTCTTACTTTATAAAGTTGTCAATATTTCCATCAGTCCCTAGTCTGAAAGAACTGCTTTCAAACCATGGTCTTTTTTCCCCTAATAGTTTCCGTTATTATTTTTAAACATCTGTGACTCTTCATCTATCTTGTTCACAAATTGTTTTTCCTCCTTCAGCTTCTTAACTCGAGGATTTCCGGGTGCCCATTTATTAGCCACCTGCTATTTTCTGTATAGACTCTGCCTCAGAGAAGTCATTCCTACCATTTCCCTCAGTCACAATAGAAAGTAATCTCTAATAGGAGAAGAATATCTCATCATATTTTTTTCTTCTTCTTTTTTTTAGAGACAGAGTCTCACTTTGTCATCCTTGGTAAAGGGCTATGGTGTCACAGCTCAGCAACCTCCAGCTCTTGGGCTTAAGTGAGTCTCCTGCCTTAGCCTCCTGAGTAGCTAGAACTACTGGTGCCCGCCACAGCACCCGGCTGGTTTTTTCTTGGCTGGGGCCAGGCTTGAACCCAGCACCCTTGGTATATGGGGCCAGCACCCTACTCACTGAGCCACAGGTGCCACCCACTCATCACATTTTTCCATATATTCATCTCATGTGATACAGTGCCCTTCTTTATGGTAAGCATTAAATACAATTGCCAAGTGAATAAATGAGTGACCTTTGTTTCCTCTATGTGTATAAATCTTGAAACTAGGTCTCTGGGCCTGATTTTTCTCAAAAGCTTCAAAAATAGGCTTCCAAACCCTGACAGGATACATTCAAATAAATTTCCAATCATCATCTCAAGCTTCAAATATTCTCCATTAACTTCTGTGATCCCATCAATGAGTTCAGAGTCCTCCAAAGAAAACCTGGGTTTCTCTTTTTTATTTCTCCCCCTTCTCTGCTGCTCAGAGGGACTAACAGATAATCTAGGGGGACAGCTATGAATAAAAGTGTTTAAAATACAACGTAGTAAATACAGTTCTTGCAGCATGTCCAGAACGGTACAAAAATAAGCGATTTTCTTTTTTGAAGAAATGAGAGAAAACTTCATAGCCAATGATGTTTGAGCAAAATGATTTTAGCTGGCAGAAAAGGAAGGAAAGTTACCCTTGTAGCCTTCATGGCTGAAATCGTAAGGGTGTGAAACTATTTAAAACATTCCCAGAATACTGAGGAATCAATAGTTAACCAGAAAGAACATAAGGGCCTGTGGTGAGAATAGGGGTGGGGGTTGGGCAAAGACAGTATTGAAGCTGTCACTTCTCTTTTGGATTACAAATGCGGTTAATATTCATTGGAAAAGTCTTATTATCTGGCGTTCCACTCACAGGAGTCACCTTCCTTGTCTCAGTTGCCTTTAAGCACAATTATCCCCCATCCATTGTGTATAATGACTTATGATTGACCTGCTACCAGTGACTCTTTATGGTCCACACCTGAGTAATGTTTACAGGTAGGGTGGGTGCTGTGGGGCCTTAGTGAATGTCTTGACTCACAACCCTGTTGCTCAGTAAAACCTTAAATGCCTGCAGACTCTATCTCCAGAGGTTTTGCTGAATCCATCTGAGGTAGGACCCCATGTCGGTGAAGCTTTGAAAATCTCCCAGGTGATGCTAAGATACAAACAGTGAAAATAACTGACTTAATTAATAGTTCCTTGTTGCCTCACAAACAACTGAGCATGAATATCCAGCTTTAAAATTTCTAGCTTCGTGAAGCAAGCTAAACTATTTTCAGCCAATTTCATGAAATATTTTCTTATGCAAAGCTCAAATTGGCCTTTCTGTGTCTTTTGCCCACAGAACTAGTTCTACCCTGTGACACTTCAAAGAATAAGCTTATCTTTTCCTACATCAAAGCCTGTTAATTACTTGAACATTTGCTAACATGGCCTCATTGAGTATTCACCTCCCCAGGCTAACCATGTAGAATTATTACAGGGGAGAAGAAAGGAAGGAAGGGAAGGAGGGGAGGAAAGGGAATGAGAGAGAGAGAGAAGAAAGAAAGGAAAGAAAGAAAACAAAGAGAGAAAGAAAGAAAATAGGGATGTTTTGCTATTATCTTAGCCCATCCCTGGTTGGTCATTGAGCCTGTCACATTCCATAGCATGAAAGGATTTACATCTCTAAATGCCTTGCATTCCTGAAAGGCAAGGTTTACAAACTCAGATAACTTTGGAACATGCTACAAACCAGAAATTTCCTTTTTCTTGTTATCAAACACAGAAACGCCACCTGGCCTATGTCAAAATGACTGAAATGTTATCTGATTGGAATTTTTTCCTTTAAATAATTAAGTAAAATATAATAGCAAGTGTAAGATATAAGAATTATGCTATACAGTATGTTATAAGGACTACAAATACTCCTCTCTATATTGTTGGATGCCCATTCTTCTGAAAGTTGAATTCTTTTGCAATTTTCAATATGATCGTAAAAGGAAAAAATATCCTTCAGTCAGCTATCAAAAAATGTCTATGAGCTTCTCCTTTGATAATGCCCAGCCTTTCCCACGGACCTTTTGATGATAGGTTTTTAATTTCCTAATTAACATGTTCCCTACTTGAAGGGTGATCTCCGCAGTGAAGACTAGAATGCGACTCCCAAGTCCCTGGCTCTGGAGAGTCTCTGTTTATGCAGACTTTGATAGATCTTTGATAACCCATTGAAAACGTCCGTGCTGAGAACAGCTCTGCAGACTAGGCCCACACATCTCTCTGAACGCTGGTTAACACTGGTCTATTAATCATAGCCCAACTCATTCTCAATTTTCCAAAAGAATTTTTTAAAAGCCTAGGGGCTATGAGATAGATTCTTCTAATAGGTTGCAAATTACCTAAGTCTCCCTAAAATTGACTTCTTATTAAATGGGTATACTCTTTAAATCATGTCAGGGACATTTCTGCCTGCACACTCCCTCACTTAGCATTTCCTTTTTTTTTTTTTTTTTTTTAAGACAAGAGCCTCAAGCTGTCCTCCTGGGTAGAGTGCTGTGGCATCACAGCTCACAGCAACCTCCAACTCCTGGGCTCTGCCTCCCAAGTGGCTGGGACCACAGGCGCCCACCACAACACCCGGCTATTTTTTGGTTGCAGCTGTCATTGTTGTTTGGCAGGCCCAGGCTGGATTCAAACCTGCCACCTTGGATGTACGTGGCTGGTGCCTTAGCCACTTGAGCCACAGGCACTGAGCCATTAGCATTTCCTTTTTCAGGGGATGGAGTCATCTCCAACTCATAGAACCTTCTTTTCCTATCTAATGGACTCAACATTGGAACATGTCCTGCCTCCTCCATAAAACCATCCCAGGGTCCTAAAGTTCACCACACCTTTTACTTTCTTCGTACACCTGTTCCTTTTGTCTCTAGTGGTAGCAGGAATAGCTACAAGAACAATAACTGTTTACTAGTGAGCACTCTGCTGGTCCATTCTTAGACATTTTTAAGTCTGGTGTAGATCTTATGTTACCTGTGTTACAGATGAGTAAACTGAGGCTCAAATAAGCTAAGCAACTTGCCCAATATGCCAAAGCTAGTGAGGAGTGAAACTAGGATTCAATTTCCTGTCTGCCTGACTCTGTCTCCAGGTCACCGTATCTTTATGACCTGCTTGGTGATCATTATTTAACTTTTTCTATGGTTGATGTAGTTTCCTTTTAATTTAGAGCAAATTTGCTTCATCTTATTTGTATATCAAGTTTAACTATAGAAGACTCAAGACTATATTAATCCTGAAAGAATCCTAAGGATACTGTGACATTTGTGACCTAAAGTCTATTTGTATCTATTCCTATTCAACTGTGTCCCCCTTTCTTGGCACTTAACTACCTACATTCTGATTAAGGAATTGTACCGGGGAGCTCCATACCCTTTAGATTCTAAAGCAGTTCTCAACCTCCGGGTCACACCCCTAAGACCATCAGAAAACACATCTTGCATGTCACATATTTACATTACAATTCAAACAGTAGCAAAATTAGTTATGAAGTAGCAATGACAATAATTTTATGGTTGGGGGTCACCACAACGTGAGGAACTGTATTAAAGGGTTGCGGCATTAGGAAGGTTGAGAACCACTGCTTTAGAAGGTGAGAACTTGACACAGATGTGTGGTTTGTGTGGCCACAGTTGTCCAGGCTACTTTCTAAGGAGTTATCTGTCCAGGGCTTTCTGAATGGCTTGGCTCCCCCCGCCCCACAGTGTTCTCCAAGCTACCTCCTTGCTTACCTGGGGCCAGACTTCACTGTGCCTGGTCAGTCTTGCCTTCCCCAGGGGTGCTGTAAGTGCTGGCCATGCAGTTTAGTTCTGTGTTGTGTTCACTCAGGGATCTGCTCTTGTTTCAAAGGTGTGATTAAGGTGTGTGCTAATAAGTGCTTTTTCTTCAGGCCCCTCATCTTCACCATGGCAACAACTTGCATACATTTACTAGAAACCAGTTGGAAAGAGTGCTTAATTCAAAGAGGTGACCTGGGTGCTGGCCTTTCTGGCACTGTAAAGGTATTTCTGACAGCAAGGTTTTTCAAGTAACATGTACAGTCCTTACCTAGAGTCCTACTGCAATGACTCAGACTCCTAGCTTTTGAAAATAAGCAGAGAAAGGAAAGAGCCTATCTTAGCAATTATTAAAGAAGTAAAAAAAGCAGTAGAGAAACCCCAATTCTAGGGATAGAATTGGCTCAAGTGTTAAAATTCTCTCAATCTATTATCATGCTAATTGTATATGAGGTTCAACTTTTCTTCTCTAATCTTACTGTGCCAAGTAAGACAGGGTAGAAAATAGTCATCTTCATAATAATATAATACATATATTATTATATATAATGCAATGATAATAACATATATGTGTACCTAATACTTTTTCTATAGTTTTTAAATTATGTTAAGGTCATATTCTTTATTTAAAAGATTGCATATATTTTAAGGCAAGTATTTAGCCACTCTTCCAGCATTTCTGTTAGTCAGTACCACGTTATTAATTTCATTTTACCAAAGATAGACTTTGTTGACTTATTATTCAGCTCTACAGAAAGGCCATAGAGAACAGCAGAATTAGAAGAATTAAATTCAATCATTGTAGTGACGATGTTTTCCTTAAAAAAAGAAAAAAGAGAGATCGCAATCTATCAGTAAACCAAAGTGAGAATATTATACTTAAATGAGAATTTATCTCATACATACAAAGTCAATGGAACTTTTGAATGTAGTATTGCCAAAAGTTAAGTTGGCTATTACAGGTTACTGTCATGATCCATTGACCTTAACTTTGAAAATGATATATTTCCAGAATGTAATTGAAGCATTCTAATTCAGATTTATCTTTATGTCTTCTCAGAATCCAAGTTTACTTTTAGGATTATCCACAACTTTGAGGAAGGGGTATCCATTTTCCTGGGATTAAAAATTTTATTATTTTCATTTACTCTTTGTATTTAAAACAAAAAAAACCAGTCCCCAAATCCAATTAACCATTGATTGATACATATCAGATTCCTTGTAACAACAGAGATTTTAAAACAATGAACTAATTAATGTGAACTATATATAATACATATGAGATGCATATTCTTCAGGAACCTTCAGAGCAGAAAGAACTCTTTAGACTACCTGACTCACAAAGATCCTGGCTTGCCTGATTCATTACGGATTATTAGTATGAGTCATAAGTACCGAAGCTCAGTTACAGGTATGTGACATCATGGATATGACATGATTATGTTGGCAGATATAGCTGCATAAAGTCTAATTTCATGATTAACATTTTCCAGGTCAGTGGATGTGACACTTTCAGCAAAAGTCTAGGGATCTATGAAATATGTTGTTGGTGATTTGAATCTGCTCAGTGTAAGTCACGTCAGGTAATAATTCAATGCTGAGGAAACTATGATTCTATTCTTAAAATATAAAAATTATGGCCATCGCATAGTCTTTCTAGCCTTTGCACTATTTTTGTTTCATGACAGATGACATTCCAACAAAAGTTATACTCTAATAACTTTCCCTTTGGAAAATTCAAATACCTCCAGGCTGCCATTGGAAAAGAGAGTGTCAACATTTTGCTCACGTTGTATATTCTCTACAAATGCTTGTCAGTTGGTTGATTGATTGATATGCTTGGGGATGCAGTATGTTTTCATTGAGTTGCCTGCAATAGAGTAACAGATGAGTCAATTAATTTGTTTATAGTACAAGACTTTGGATTTTCTGAAAAGAAAGATATTTTGAATGATGAGTAAATTATTATCTTAATAATTTTAAATTGCATCTAGCAAAAATTGCCTTTATATACGTTTCTTTCTTCCTCAATCTCTCTGTTCAATTTTCTGCACCAATGGTGAGAAATGATGATATGAATAATCTGAAATAAGAGATAATTTTTATTTTTTTGAGATGGAGTCTCACCCCACCCCCGAGGCTGCAGTGCTATGGCATCAACCTAGTGCACAGCAACCTCAAACTCCTAGGTTCAAGTGATCCTCCTGCTTCAGCCTTCTCTGCCACAATACCTGACTAATTTTTCTATTTTTATTAAAGATGGAGGGTTCTCACTCTTTCTCAGGTAGGTCTTCAACTCCTGAGCTCAAGCAATCTTCCTGCCTCAGCCTTCTAGAGTTCTAGGATTACAGGTGTGAGCCATTGCACCCAGCTCCAAAGAGATAATTTTATAAATGTAAATTTATATATTAGTGCTTAAGTCTGAAATGGAAGAATTCCAGTCTCATATTCTGCTTCATTGTAAAGATTCAAAGGTAGAGCCTCTCTCATTTGATTATATCTCCAGGATTATAGTTCAATGTCTGACATACAACAAGTATTTAAAAATATGCACTGAGGGAATGGGTGGAGGGAGGGGGATTGGAGGGATCACTTCTGAGGTTTATCTTACAAGGGTACAAGTAAATCTTTCTAAGAGTAGAATATGAATGTTTTAAAACAATAACTAAGAAAATGACATGAAGGCTATGTTAACCAGTTTGATGGAAGTATTTCAGATTGTGTGTAAAAACCCCACACTGTACCCCAGAAGTGCATTAATGTACATAGTTACCATTCAGTAAAAAAAAAAAAAAAAGGAAAAAAAAGAGAAAAAAAAATGCACTGAGCAGGAAAATATTTTCCCCTCAATTGTGAACATTCCTACTAACAAGGGGATCTTTGTATGTTTCCTACTAACAAGGGGACATATTTGTATGTTCGAATATATTAATTTTACTTTTAAATTTGTAATCAGAGATGACAAAAATATCAATAGTCTCCTATGTTCTTAGAGCGTGCCCAGTTCACTTCATTTTATAGGAATAATGTTCTAAGCTGTATGGCAATTTTCACATGACAGGTTTTGTGAACAAGTTTTGCCACTTTTATCCAAAAATGTTTTCCATTTTGAATCATCTATTATATATTCCAACTCTCTGTGAACCTCGTTCAGTTCCTCAAGATAAAGAGACTCATTGGCTCTAATAATAAACTCCCATTTCCCTGGCACTATGACAATAGTATTTTTTTTCAGGTACTTTTGTCTTTGCAGAAGTATACTGAGGGCTCATAAATTAATTCTAATTCTGTGTTCAAGATACCATCAGTAAATAACAGGCAAAAGGGTAATAAAACAATATTATGATATGTATTGGATTGTAATTTTATGAATAAGGACTTACACCCATTGAGAAATCAAACTGCATATGTGGCTGGAGGGTTGACTGTGATGTCATCTATCCGTCACCTCTAGATTGGTTTCTCAGCATCTTATTCAGCCATGGAGTGAAAGTCCTTTCCTCCACCCAGCAGAAGAGGCCACATCACCAGATACTCATACCATTTGGCAAGGGCAAGTCATTTTCTTCTAATTAGCAGCCACGCTGTTTAGTTAAAAGAAAGTTTTAAAGCTTTTGGATACCATTAGTGGATTAATGGACATTTATGTATCACCTCTTCTGAGCAAGGGAAATTATGAAGATCTAAGATTAAGAAAAGAAGAAAGAAGAACATTTTTGAACATATTGTCAGAGGATTTACAATCCAGTGGTTGAAATAAAATTAACAAGCATGGGCCAAACAAGAGTATTGTTTAAAATGGTAGCTAGAACAAAGTGATAGGTGGTTCTTTTTATATTTGAAAAACTTCAGACTTAGAGATAATAATATTGATGGCCTAGTTCTTAAACTTAGGTCTGTCCAACTTTAGATCTTTGGCACAGGCCCAGTAAGCTCCACTGTCTAGACATGTAAAGAATTTTATAATGAAATAAGATAGTTATCTAGAAAAGGCAAGGAGGGGGGCCACGCTGCATTCTAATGGGAAAGGAATTTTGCTAATGAAAACAAAAGGAATAATGAGAAAAAAAAAGTTATCTAAGAAATGGGAGAGGGTTAAAATGAGTATTATTGCAAGTGAGGTAGCTTTAGACCAAGAAGGGAAATTTTTCTCTGTCCAGACAGGAAAAGGTGAATAAGATGGATCCATGTAAGAGAAATTTGGGAATTCACCCTGATGGATTAAAGACATTAGCTGAGACTGAGGACTAAATGGGAGTAAGAGAGGGGACTTGAGAAGGGAGAAGAATTAAAAAAAATAAAAGAAAAGAATAAAAAAATAGAAGAAAGATCATTCTAATGTGAAACTATCAAGTACCCCATGGATAATTGCGTAGGATTGGGAAGAACTCCACTGAAGTTTGGCCAGCCATTTCTGCGTTTGATCTAGAACAGAGCAGAAGTGGGTGAAAGAAAGTTGGGGTGATCCAGGGCTGGGATTGGCAGGAGAGGCCCAGAGGTGAACAGGGAGAGTCAGGAAACGGCAACTTTGAGGGCCACTGCTGCGCTGGGAGGCCCGGGTGCTCCTTCCTCATCAGTGAGACTCATCAATAGCTGCCATTAGAATTTTTTCTGTCTTAGCAGAAAATGAAAAAGGCTTATCAGAAAATCTCTTCTCTCCTGAGCATAGAAAACGCCACTTTACTGGGGGTTCATTCTGCTTCCATTCAAACACTAAGTAGTATGACATTAATACCTTTTATATGTGCATACATATGAGTCACAGAAAAGTGAAATGACCTTGCAGAACCCTAATGAATGATTGCATACAGAAGAAATCTATCATACACCTTTTTAAGCGAGAATAGACACTTGGTCCCAACATTGATATGATAACACTGTCGCAGCTACACAATATAGCTCTTATGGTACTAATTCTGGAGAACAGACAATTATAGGAAAAATGTAGGGGTTTGAAATACTGTCTGAATTAGGCACATGATGAAATGCTATCTTTGACATAAAAGAGGTATATAAAGATTCAGCAAGTTTGAATTTTCAGAAGCTTTTATGTGTATATAATGGCATCTTCCTAATAAAGTGGGAATTTTTTACAGAAGGTGTTGAGTTAATATGATGACAGGATTCCTATGACAGGGGAGCACGTTGCTCAAAGCCAGATTGATCTTTTCCAATGAATCTAGCCTGAGGGCCTCCAGTAACAGTACACTTGTAAATGAATATTCAACTGATTGTAGGACAGTAGCAAATCCTCTGCCCAGAAGGCCACTATAACAGATAAACATCCACAAAAAAGATTCGTATGCTTACCACTAAAGCAGAATATGATCTTTTTAAACGTGTACCAAAAAGTACAAACCAGCTTGTATTTAAACCAGCTGAGAAAAGAATTTACTTATCCCTGATATTATTTGCAGTCTATTTAACGGTTTATTAACTAAGAATAATCATAGTGAATACACTGTCAGATGCATGTTAGAACGTTTGTGTTAAAGAGGTGAATCAAAATTATGAGGAGCTGTCGCCTCCTGGGTTCAAATTTAGCCTACGTAGTTTTCAGTGGTCTTCCAGAGTGTGCACAAATACTCTACTTGAAATAACATTGATCTGGATTAGATTCTGTTGACTACTATCTAGTCTAAACTTGGGCAAGTTATTTAAGGCTGTACCGCTTTCTTTTCCTCGTGGAAGCAGGAACAGTATTTGCACCCCTGAGTGTCCACGAATGTTGGGAGAATCAAAAAAGGTAACAGAAGGAGCTCAGCCTGAACCTGTGGTCATGGTATATTATTGCTATTATCAACCTCAAAAAAAAAAAAAAGACAATAAATATTTATTTGACAAGTGAGTTGACTTACATATAGTGATTTCCTGTATGGGTTCTACTCATGAACTCTTCAGGTGTCCAAAGGCTGTAAAAATATTGGAAGTTTGCTGCATCAAATATTGCTTGAAATAAATGACCTGAAACAAAGATTTTTAAAGGTGACTCATTGCAAAACTGATACAAGATTTGTACCAACCCACAGACAACACATACATGTTAGGAGGAGAGACAGCCTAAACCCCCTTTTTTGCTATAAGAGTTACTTAATGATCCAAGTAGCGATTGGATGGATAGTCAGCGTCAGCCATTTCTCCCCTGGTTCTGACACCATGAAGCCGTCATGACCTTGGGCTGAAGGAAAAACAGCAGATGGAACATGTGCAGATTAGGAAATGTGACAAAGAGTCCTACAGCTAGAGATTAGAGAGCCGGCTGATGGATAGCTAAAAATAGTAACTTTAGGGGAGGGAATTCGTATAGAGCTTCTGTGAAGCTCTATCAAAATAATGCAGACTTTGAGAATGATCTCCCTGTCTTGGGATTCTGAATCTTGGTGATAAAGGACAAATTTAACCCACGTGAGTGTTGGCTCTTACTCCTGGTTCCAGTGCCCTGGTTATACATACACCATAAATTTTTCCCCTATAATTAGGCTTAAAGAATATATGCTATGCCAGACATTTATAGTTCCATTAAGTTTATTGGTTTGTACAATTTTTTCACAACCCTATAAAATATTTTTGTAGACTTTCTCACAACCAATTTGACACCTTGGTGGATAAGTACCTAATTATCTGAAGTAATAGGTGAATGCTACTATATTTTATAATCTGTGTTTTATGGCCTAATTAACAAAATGTTTTAACATTTGTATATAAGTTAATCAGTGTCTATACAAATAACATAAGTCTTAAGAGCAACACAGTTCTTTTTTGTTTGTTTGTTTGTTTTTGGTTCTTGAGACAGAGTCTCACTTTGTCACTCTAGTAAAGTGCCATGGCATCATAGTTCTCATCAACCTCAAACTCTTGGGCTCACACAATCCACTTACTTGCCTCAGCCTCTTGGGTAGCTGGGACTACAGTCTCTCTCTGTAATGCTCAGCTATATTTAGAGAGAGAGTCTTGCTCTTGCTTAGGCTGGTCTGGAACTCCTGAGCTTAAGAAATCTGTCCACCTCCGGCCTGTCATAGTGCTAGGACTACAGGCTTGAGCCACCTCACCAGGCTACAGAGATTTTAAATGGCTGCTTGCATCTCTGGTATTTTTCTACATTATATTCTACTGTGAGAGTGTTTTGTTGTTTATTTGTTTTTTTGATTATTTGGTGAATTCTTTTTAAGCCAGACCCTCTTTCAAAACTGAGGCCCCCCCCAAAAAAAGGCAAAACTTAATTCTTTATTTGAGCTGGAGGTAATAGAGAATAAATTATTATACAATATGTTTAACTGTTATTTTTAAAAAATGTGTTGCCTCAATACATACAATGAACTGCTTAAAAATTAAGATTAATCCTCCTTTGGAGAAAGTATTTGGACTTTTGTATACTAATAGTTTTAAACCTGAAGACATTTTTAAAAATAGGATTAAATCTAAGGCTTTGTGATGTGGGCTATTCTCACTGGGTATAGGTGATATCACAGAGTGGTTTTGATTTGCATGTCTCTGATGATCGGGGCTGATGAGCATTTTTTTAAATGTTTGTTAGCCATTTGTCTGTCTTCATCAGGGAAGTTTATGTTGCCTAGTGGTAGATGGGATTATTAACTCTTTTTTTTTTCCATTAATTTGAGTTCTCTAGATATTCTAGTTGTCAGCCCTTTATCAGATTCATACTCTGCAAGTATCTTTTCCCAGTCTGAAGGTTGTCTTTTTGCTTTACTTGTTGTGAAGCTGTGGTACATGTATACCATGGAATACTACTCAGCCATTAAAAAGTAGGGGAGGGTCACAGTGTGTGCCACACCTGTTGGGGGTGTGGGACACAATTATAAGTGGGACTTTACCTAACAAATGCAATCAGTGTAACCTAATTCTTTGTACCCTCAATAAATCCCAAACAAATAAAAAAGAACAAAATCCAAGGGTTTGAAATACACCCAAAATTGAATGAACAAATTACAGTAAGTTATTTTGTGGATTCTGAAAAACAAATTCTGAAGTTTATATGGAAAGGCAGAAGATTCAGAACCAGCAACACAATATCGAAGGAGAACAAAGTCAGAGGACTAACTGCACCAGACCAAGGCTTATTATAAAGCTACAATAATCAAAACAGTGAGTATTGGTGAAATAATAGACAAATAGATCCAAGGACTAGAATAGAATGCCTATGTATAGACCCACAAAAACACAGTCAACTATCCTCAACAAAGAAGCACCGGAATTCAGTAGTAAAAGGATAATCTTTTCAACAGTTGCTGCTGGACCCACTCGGTAACAGCACATACGAGAAGGAATCTAAACACACATACTGCACCTTTCTCAAAAATTAACTCAAAAATGGATTCTAGACCTAAAAGTAAATGTAAAACTAGAAAACTCCTAGACACTAATTTGGAGGATAGGTAGATAACTTTGCATTTAGCAATGACTTTTTAAGACATAACACCAAAAGCATAATCAATGAAAGAAAAAACTATATAACATTATGGAAAAGCAAAACTAGGGAGACAGTAAGAAGATCACTGGATGCTAGGGTTTGGGTGGAGGGAGAAGGGAATTAATAGATGAAGCACAGAGGATCTCAGGACAGTGAAATTATTCTGTATAAAGCCACACCAGTGAATGCATGTCATATACTTGTCAAAACCATAAACAAACAACCCAGGGTAAACTTTAATATAATCTATTGATTTTAATTATAAGTAATAACCAATTAATAACTAATCATGATTGGCTCATCAGTTTTACCAGTTACAGCACTTCAGTACAAACTGTTTACTCATGTGAGAATCCATGTCTGAGGGGAAAGCTGGTGGGGGGCAGGGAGGTTATATGGGAACGCTGTACTTCCCATCCAATTATTCTACAAACCTAAAACTGATCTAAAAATAAAATCTACTAATAAAAAAATTAATAAATTAACGCATATGAAGATGAAGAAAATATTTTATCTAAAGTTTCTTACAATTACAGGTGGAGAACGTAATTTTACGCACAGTTGCCCCCCTAAAATTAAGAGATAATGAGATAGTAACAATTGGGCCTTTGTTATTATCAAAAGTAGAAATAAAGCTGAATAATGTTCAAATTACTTGTGTAATGCCTTCTGGTAATTCTTAAAATGTCTTTTTATATTTATCTCATGACATAGACATATGTCATGACTAAAACGAACAGTAACTATGTACTATCTTTTTCTCAGTATATTGAAAATAAAATATTTAGAACATTAGGAATGCATGAAATCAGTCTAAGATAAAAGAAATACCTTGAAAGCATATTTCGATAGTTTTCACATCCATAATATAACATATTCAGAGTATGAAGTCTCTTTAATTTATTGAATATTTATTGACTTTTTTCTTAAGACATAATACTTAATTCTGTTCAATGTTATCTTCATACATATATTAAGTGCAAAATAAACCCTACATTCTGACAGATATTTTTAATTTAGACCATTGTGTCTAGTACTAGTGCATGATAAAAATACCTGTAAATATCTAATAATACTAGTAGTTTGTCCAACAGATTGAAAATCAGCTTCCATTTTAGGAGATCTTTTTGTATAGTCCATGGTATTGGACGGTATGTAGTCCTTGGGTGGTAAATGGAAGACTCTGTGAATAAAGCAGTTGTGTGAAAATTTTTATGTGGAAACTCTTTTTATAGGGATGGTATTTATAACTTTCATTCAGTAATGAAGAAGTCCATACATTATACAAAAATGTAATGAAAGTGTTGTTCTTCTAAGTGGGCAAAACGCTATAAATGTCTTCTAAGTAATTATGAATTTCTCCAACAAATATGTATGGACTACCTACTCTATTGTACCTTAGTAACCCTAAGCAATTAAAATTACATCTAAGAGTGTTACAGTCTAGTCAGGATATCGTCAAGTAAATAAAGGAATATAGCGATATAATTGTTAAACTTGAGATTTGTACAAATTACTGATCTGACAAAGGAAATTCCATGTAAGCATAGACTTTAAGCAGAGCTTTACTCTTTAAAGCTTTTAATCATCCCATTAGCAGATGGATGAAAGGCATGTGCTAGATAGACGAGGTGTGGGAAGCCTTCCAGGCAGAGGAATTAGTAAGTGTACAAGTAGAGAGGACTCTACAGGCTCTCTTCGTGTGTTTGAGAACGACATGAAATTCTTATTATTGAAGCTCCCAGTATGAAGCATAAAATGGAAGAAGTCGTAGCTAGACTTATAGGAAGAAAACAGATCCGAGAGAGGTTCTCAATGAGGAAGAAAATAGTGAATTTTAACTGCAGCTTGTATCAGGACTTTTGAAAGGCTGAGCAAAATTACAAGTATTTTAAGATATTGATCCCTTCAGTCCTGAGGTGGGAGGTGAGTTGGGGCTTTTGGAGGAGAACGCTAGCTGCCTAGGGCTGTAATTCTCCCCATACTCTCATGTGGCACACAAATATAATTTTCTAAGTGTTTTATGATGTGTAAAAATGTAAGGAACTGCTGTGTAAATGTTGAACTGGGAGTGACAGGACTGTTATTCTGAGAGAAAGAGTTCTCTCTCAATTAAAATATATTTTCCTGTATAATTAATTACTTTAATGACTGCATTATTTATTATACATTGGTTATTTTCTTTAAAACAATGTGGAAAATATGATAGTTATCTTTTTTGAGGAGGCCATTTTCCCACTTTATATTTAACTAACCAGAAATTTTATTTATTACAGTATCATTGCAAAAAGAAAAAAGGGTAATTTTAAATTAAAAGATTATACAGAATTCTATCTACTAAGTAATAAGTGTTTTCTGGTTCTTCAGTTATTTTTCTCTTTTTAAATTTGTTTTTATTTTTAATTATTATGGATATATAGTTGTATATATTCATGGGGTACATGTGATGTTCCATTGTACGTATATAATGTATATTAGTTAAACCAGAATAATTGAGGTATTCAGAGATTTTTTTGGGGGGGGGCAGTTTTCGCTGGGATCAGGCTTGAACCCACCACCCCCGGTATATGGGCCAGGCACCCTATTCCTCGAGCCACAGGTGCCGCCCCTAATTGAGGTATTCAATATGTCTAGTATTTCTCACTTCTTTGTGTTAGGAACATTCCAATTGGACTCTTTTAGTTAATTTAAAGCAAACCATAAATTAGTGCTGACTATAGTCATGTTGTTGTATTGTCAAATGTTACTCGTTTTACCTATCTATATATTTACACCAATTAATCATCCCCGCTTTATCCTCTCTTTCCTGATCTCCTTCCCAGGCTCTGGTATCCATAACTTTACTTTCTGTCTCCATGAGTTAAATTGTTTAATATTTAGCTCCCACCTATGAGTGAAGACATGCAAGATTTGTCTTTCTGTGCTTGGCTTATTTCACTTAATATAATTTCTCCAGTTCCGTCTGTGTCTTTGCAAATGACAGGATTTCATTTGCCTCGATGGCTGAATAATACTCTATTGTGTCTAGGTACCACATTTGCTTCATTCATTCAGCCACTGAGAGACACTTAGGTTGATTCTAAATAGATTTTCTATCTTGCAGCCTTATCCGTTGCTGAGAGGGAAATGTGAAGTCCTTACTTATAATTGTGGCTTTCCTAATATTTTCTTTAGCTCCATTGGCTTTTGCTCTATGTCATTTGAGGCTCTATTTTCTAGTACAAGTTTCAGATTATACTTGCTAGACGTGAATTGACCCAACCCTTCTTCCCGTCTCCCACCTACTTGATTCCCGTTGAGTTTTATTTCCATAAGTGCACCTACGTGGTACTTGGCTAGTTCCACTTTCATAGTGAGTATATTTGGTGTTTTCCCATTCTTGCAATACTTTACTTAGAATAATGATCTTTGGTTCCAAGGTTGTTATAAAAGATATCTTCATTTTCATTTTTTTTTCTTTACAGTTTTTGGCTGGGGCTGGGTTTGAATCCACCACGTCCAGCATATGGGGAGAGCATCCTACTCCTTTGAGCCACAGGCTCTGCCCTCTTCATTTTAATTTTTATGGCTGAGTAGTACCCCATGGTACCACATTTTATTAATCCACTCATGTATTGATGGGCATTTGGGTTGTTTCCACATCTTTGCAATTGTGCTGCTATAAACATTCAAGTGCAAATACCTTTCTTTCTTTTTTTTTTTTTTTTTTGAGACGGAGCCTCAAGCTATCCCCCTGGGTAGAGTGCCATGGCATCACAGCTCATAGCAACCTCCAACTCCTGGGCTCAGGCGAGTCTCCTGCCTCCGCCTCCCAAGTAGCTGGGA
>CAUYQV010020465.1:0-14043 GCA_963574575.1 Galagoides demidoff | reverse complement strand
AAGAAATATGCCACCTATTCCTGTACTCTGCAGTGTTCTAATTAGAAAAGGATGCTGGATTTTATTGAATGCTTTTTCTGCATCTATTGAGAGGATCATATGGTCTTTGTTTTTGCTTCTGTTAATATGGTGAATAATGTTTATAGATTTGCGTATGTTAATCCAGCCTTGCATCCCTGGGATGAAGCCTACTTGATCATGTTGTATGACTTTTTGATGATAAACTATAATCTATTGGCTAGGATTTTGTTGAGCGTTTTTGCATCTACATTCATTAGTGAAATTGGTCTGAAATTCTCCTTTTTAGTTGGGTCTTTTCCTGGTTTTGGTATTAGGGTGATGTTTTCTTCATAGAAGGTGTTGGTGAAGATTCCTTCCTCCTCAATTTTTTGGAATAATTTCTGGAGTATGGGAATAAGCTCTTCCTTGAAGGTTTGATAGAATTCTGGTATGAAACCATCTGGACCAGGGCATTTTTTTTGTTGGAAGATGTTTTATTGTTTCTTTAATCTCAGTGCTTGAAATTGGCTTGTTCAGGAGCCCTATTTCTTCCTAGCTACATTTAGGGATAGGGTGTGATTCCAAATATTGATCCATTTCCTTCACTTTGTCAAATTTCTGGGCATAGAGTTTCTGTCTTATTCAGAGATGATCTCTTGTATCTCTCTGGCATCAATTGTTATTTCCCCCTTATCATTTCTGATTGAGGTTACTAGAGATTTTACTTATTTATTTCTAGTTAGTCTGGCCAAAGGTTTATCTATTTTATTTACTTTTTCAAAAAAACAACAGAGATGAACTCTTGTATCTCTGTGGCATCAGTTGTAATTTCCCCTTTATCATTTCTGATTGAGGTTATTAGAGTTTTTACTTTTTTATTTTTAGTCTGGCCAAAGGTTTATCTATTTTATTTATTTTTTGGGGAAAAAAACTCCTTGTTTCATTAATTTTCTGAATGATTCTTTTGTTTTCAATTTCATTGATCTCTGATTTTATTTTGGATATTTCTTTTCTTCTGCTGGGTTTAGGCTTAGACTGTTCTTCTTTTTCCAATTCCATAAGATGGCTTATGAGTTTGTTGATGTGCTTTCTTTCTGTTTTTCGAATGTTGGCATCTAAAGCGATAAATTTTCCTCTCAAAACTGCTTTTATCATAAGGACACTTGTACTAGACTGTTTATTGCAGCTCAATTTACAATCTCCAAAATGTCTGTTTCAAGAATCTGGGAGCATTTAAATTGGGTGCATAAATATTTAGAATTGAAATGTCTTCTTGTATTTTTCCCTTGACCAATATAAAGTGACCATCTTTGTCTTTTTTGACTTTAGTTGCTTTAAATCCACATATATCTGAAAATACGATTGCAACTCCTCTTTTCTTTTGAATTCTATTTGCCTGAAAAATTGTCTTCCAACCCTTAACTCAGTTTTAATTTGTCTTTTGAAGCTAGGTGTAGTTCCTGCAGACAGCAAATGGAGGGCTTGTATTGTTTAATCCAGTCAGCCAATCTATGCCTCTTCAATGGGGAATTCAAGCCATTAACATTTACTGAGATAATTGATAAGTGTGGTAGTGTTCTGTTCATCTTATTTTATAAGAGTTCATTGCTTAGTTTTATCTTTTGCATCACTGTGAAGTTAGGTTCTGTCCTTTAATTTCTGAGTTCTTACTTTGCTCTTGGTCCATTGTGATGGTCAGTGTGTAGAATGGGTTGAAGTATTTCCTATAAAGCTGGTCTTCTTATGGCAAATTTCCTCAATGTTTGTATATCAGTAAATGATTTGATTTCTCCATCAATTTTAAAGCTTAGCTTAGCAGGATATAGAATTCTGGGCTATAAATTGTTCTGTTTAAGTAGATTAAAGGTAGATGATCATTGTCTTCTGGCTTGGAAAGTTTTATTAGAGAAGTCTGCAGTCACCCTGTGGATTTCTCCCTGTAGGTCAAATGGCACTTACTCCTGGCAGCTTGAAGAATCTTTTGTCTTGATTTTTGACAGGTTCATCCCAGTGTGTCTTGGAGAAGTTTGGTTAGAGTTGAGGTGACCTACAGTCTGATATCCCTCTGAAAGAATGTGTCAGAATATCTTTGGTGATATTTGGGAAATTTTCATTTATAATATTCTCAAGTATGGCTTCCATTCCCCTGGGACATTCTTCTTCCCCTTCTGGGATACTTAGAACTTGTATGTTTGAATGCTTCATAAAGTTCCATAATTCTGTCAGTGAATGTTCTGCTTTCTCTCTCTTCTTTTTTGCCTCTTTAACTATCTTGAGATACCTTAAGAGTTTTGTCCTCTACCTCTGAGATTCTTTCTTCTGCATGGTTTAATCTGTTGTTGATACTTTCTATTGCATCTTTAAGTTCCTTAATTAACTGCTTCAGTTCCTTCAGCTCTGCTATATCCTTTCTATACTCTTCATAACATTCATCTCTTATTTGATTCTGTTTTTGGATTTCCTTTTGGTTATTTTCTACTTTATCAGCAGCTTCCTTCATTGTTTCCATCATTTCCTTCATTGTTTTCATCATCTGTATTCTAAATTCCCTTTCTGTCATTTCTAACATTTCTTTATAGGTGGAATCCTCTGCAGTAGCTACCTCATGGTCCCTTGGGGGGATTGCTCTGGACTGGTTTTTCATGTTGCCAAGATTTTTCTGCTGGTTCTTCCTCATGAGTGATTTATCTGCTTCCTTGCCCTAATTTTCCTTTCATTTCCTCTTGCTCTTTAAGTTATCGTGCCTCTGGACTAGGGTTTTGATGAATCCTTTTGGTACAGGACCAGAAGGATGAGAAGATTGAAGAGTAGGAAGAGAAAAAAGAAAGAGAAAAAAAGGGGAAAGAAAAAAGAGAAAGGAGAGGGGGTGGGTAAAAGGGAATATTAACAAAAAGAAGAGAGGCACAGAGAGAGGGAGACAGAGAAATATAGGTGTACAATAGGGTACTTTGACCCAAACTTAACCCCCCCCAAACACTAGGGGTGCCTGGTTGGATGGTTCCCTTGAGGTCAGCAGCTCTTTTCTAGCCTATTCAAACACAGTACCCCACCTCCACCAAGTAGAGAAGAAAGACAAAAATGCTATACATCAAACCAAAACAAGCAAACAGAAAACTTTACAGGTTAAAATTGGACAAAAACCCAAATAATAGGGGTAGAAACACTAGCAGAAATGAAGTTCTAATTGTTAAAAAAGGCAACAATGGAAAATTATATTTAAACTAAAAAAATGAAGAAAGAAAATAAAAGAAAAATCTATAGGGAAAATGTTGAAATTAAAAAACAAAACAAAAAACAAACAAACAAACAAAAAACCCAAAGCAGTATATATATCTTGCTGAATATTGTCTGGGCAACAGGTGATCTTCTGGGGTATGAGTTGTTAATCAGAATGCTGATATGGCTGTACGAGATGGAGACTGGAGGCCTCTGCTGATTTCTCATACTCCACAGGGTGGAGAGCCTAAATCTCTCCTCAGCCCACTTAAAAGGCACTTTAAACTGCCAATCTGGGCTAAGCAGAAGCTTTCCCAGGAAAGTACTTGTCACTGGGATCACTCCTGAAGTATCTATCCACTCACACAGTGTGCCAAAATCAATCTCACACTATGCCCCTGAGGGCCAAGGCTGTAAGACATCTCAGTCCCTGCCTTTAGGCTACTCAGTCACTAGATTACTCCCTTCCACCTGATCCTTGCTCCTGAGGGTGGAGCTTGCTGGGGCAGTTCTCCCACAATGGCTCTGCAGCCCACAGCCAAACAATATTAGCTCCATCTGGCTTAGCAGCTCAGTCTGGGGCACTAGACAATGCTTAAAGGCCTCCACTCTCTTGCCCAAGTTCTCCCCAGGTAGTTCAACCGACTGGCAAGACCAAAAAAAAAAAAAAAAAAAAACCAAACAGCTCACTCATAGGTAAGGCTTTTCCAGTTTGCAACCTCACTGCTGCTGTACTTAGGGCTGCTGGCAGGATTAGACTGAACAAACAAATGCAAACACTTGCCAGTTCTCCACTGCTTTTGTCCTCCTTATGGGGTCCAGAAGTCCCTCGCTGACTCCCTGTATCTCCAAAGGGATGTTTCTGGGAAGATCCCACAAGCCACAGATGCCTGAAGTCTCCTGTCCCTGGACTCACCAGGCCCAGTTGCAAGGAAGCTGTTACTCGGCTGCCATCTTACAAAGAGATTTGATAGAACATACTTCAAATTGGGACCATATACTTAATATACTTTACATATTAAGCCTAACTTCTACGAGCTAGACTCTGTTATATGTATGTGTAAATATATATATACATAATATACATATTTACATAATTATACATACAAATATAATTTCACTTTTCTGCTTCAGACAAAATCTGGAGATAGCTTATTTCCCTAAGCTATATATCACAAAATATTTATCCCTGCCAAAATCAAGCTGATGTCATTGCAAAGTGCAGTTGCCATCCAAGATATGGCCTATTCTTCCTTCTTTTCTATCACTCTTTTATTCATTTTGGTAATGTGAAATATATCACTAAGAGTATGTTATTTTTTTATCAGGTCAGTTCCTCTTTTTTATTTCTTTGAACCATACATTTTGTTGCATTCACCATCAATTATCTTTGATTAATTTTTTGTTGAAAAGCCATCAGCTAAGTGACCTTGATACTATATACTAGAACTATAATCACTTCTCAAGTTTCCTTAAAAGTGGAAACCACAAAGTTGATAAAATTTTTAAGCCAATATTGTCCTTTGATTTACATGAAATGTACATACATGTGTTTCAGTTGGCAGCAAACAATTTTCTTTCAGAACGATGGGTTGCAGGCCCCTATAAAGAATATATTAATTACTTTATGAGTATTCTATGAGTCCAGCAGCCTGCTCCAGAGGCTTAGATCTGGGAAAGCCTGGAACTCTAGATTCAGCAAATGTGAATATCATTCATAATTTAGAAGTTATGTTAGCAAATATAGTATTTAGAGTTGGCAAAAATCATTGATATTTTTGAGAAATTTTTCGAGTAACTTGTTCTGGGAGGTTAAAGCCTACTAGGCAAAGAAAACCAGAGACCAGGTAGAGTTAACTGGCTTGCTGACACAAGGGAGAGTGTACATCATGTGAACCATAGGGCCCCTCAAAAGGGGAAATTTGGAAGGGCTTATTATAAGACTTGGGAAGGACTTAAGCAAATGACAATTTATTTTGCACTAGGTGCTAACATGAAGTGAGGGGCAATTGAATGACTGGTTGTCTCAGTTATCTAATACAGAGGAACAAAGTAGGGCTGGAGCTGTCATTGGCAAAGATGCAGAGTCACTAATGTGAGACAGAAAAAGGAGATATTTGATCATGTTTAGGTTTGTAGAATGTCCTCGTCTGTCTTTTATACCATAGTCATTGAGTGGTCTTGTCTGATAATTATTGTTAGTGTTTAAAAATTGTTTAATGGGGAATGCTATGACCTTGAAAATAGCTATCAGCTAATTAAAGTTTATTTGAAAGTTTTCCATAAATTATTTCCTTATCTCAAAGGCAATTATAATACTGCATGACAAAAATATAACAGAATATTAAATGACCTTGATAAAATATAAATGCCAAGATGAACTAGGCCAAAATGCTGTCATATTCATCACATTTATTGAGTATCTACGTGGAAGGTACTGGGAATGTGAAGCTAAATTTACATATGCAAAGAATACACTATGTTCTGGGCACTACACTTAGTGCTTTATGTGGACTGATTTGTAACATTTGATTGTCACAGTCATTCTTTAAGGGAGTTTCTGTGTCTTCTACAAATTGAATTGGTTCTTTATAAACTCAGCTGGACCCTCACTCATATTTATGGTCCTTCAGCTGTTTTAAACTTTTGACCTTCTCATGTTCAAAACATGGGTCCCCATATATCAAGACAAAGCAGCTGTCTCCTCCTTTATGCAAAGATGAGTATTGTATTTCATCTAATATTCAATGTTTCCTTTTCACTTCAAGTGTTTCTTTCTTCATTCTTATCTTCCAGTTTTGTGAAGCCATAGTCCTTGCTTTGTGAATGCATCCTGTGTTCTTGATTGCATTTGTCTGAACCTGTTTTTCTGGTCTTGCAGCACTGACATTGATTACCCAGCTTTCATTCCAGAAACACCTTCTCTAATATATAGTTATTCATTCATAACTTTTTCTGGGTTTAATAAAATGTGTAGACTCTTTTCATCTCAAGGTTTGCAGGGTGCTGAGCTTAAGATACTTGCTCTTCTTCATTCTCTCCCTCAGTTATGACATTTGCTTCTTCACCTTTAACTGTCAAATGGATGACCTCCAAATCTATATTAATTGTATCTTCTGTTTTAATTTTCATGCCAGTATTTCCACTTACTCTTTAGATGTCCCCTTGCACTGCCACCACCCTTAGCTAGCTCATTGGTAATGCAAACTTAATATTCATAATTTAAGTCTTATAACCCATTTTCTGAATCTAGTTTCTTCCACAGACTTTCCTAGAGTTCCAGTAAACCTCTGTATGTATTATTTCTCTAAGCAACAATTTTAAAGTTGCGTAGCTATAAAATTAGGATTATTATGGTCTTTTGACAGTGGCTGGAAGATTACTCTCCTTTTTAGGTGAGAAACATATGATTTAATATTCAACTGAGCTTGGAGTAGAATAGGAATTCTCTTTTAACTTTTTGAGTCATTTTTCTTCCAGTCAGTTGTGCTTAAAACCTCCGAGGTATTTTGGCATGCTCTATCCCACATGCAATCTTCCTTTTTTATGTAGATTTTATTTCCACAATATATTTTGAGTCTGTTCTACACATTCCATTCTATTACTCTGGTTTAGGCTGGGTCCTTGTTACCTTTTAATTTTATTATTACAGTGTTTTCCAGATGTTAACACCTAGCCCTTTACTTTCTTATGTACCCTTCAAATAAATGCCTGAATCAAGTTTAAGATTATCATTTAAAAATCTTTATTTGGAAGGATATGGTCTTAATATAATAATTTCTACCCTCTGATTACTTTCAGGATACAGATTAGATTTCTGAATCTAAGGTTATCTTTTGTAATAATAACCCTGGAACTTTTAACCAGTATATAGTAGAAATGTGACAGTACTCAAAGCTGTGGTTAGCTTACAGACAGTGGTAAACTTGAAAAGATTGTTCTACAGTGAGGTGGGTGTTAAGACTATGTCCTACTGTTAGAACCACAGTGCGATGATTGCACTTTGGTGTCTGTGAGAGAGCAAACTTAAAACTTTTCTGAAAAGAATATCATCCTTCCCATAGTTAATATCCAAATAACGGAGTTCAAGTGTTATAGAGAGAGTCAGTGAGTTCTTTTAAATCAAAAGTTCTTTTTTTCCTCTGCCACACAGTTAAATACTAATGAAGCTGATTAGCAAAAAAATAATAATAAAGAAAGAAAAAATATCTGTGAATATTTTCATGATATCTGACACCACAGATAAGCAAAAAAAGCATCCTGACAAAATCAGCATGCACCCTGTGGGTTGCAGGTTGAACACCTCTGAATTCTTCTTAGCCTTTTCCATTTGAGACTATCTATCCTATCCATCTGGTCAACTCCAGCTGATGGTTAAAACATATGGGCCTGTGTAACCAGCTGCAAAGAAAGATACATTCCAAGTACCTGTCAAGAAGTATAACAATTCCAAGGTCACTACCACTCATACCTTTCAGAATCTTGACTAAGAGAAATAGTATTTTTGGAGGAACACTTGGATATTATACAGTATATACATTTTCCTTGAATATTCTAAATTATATCCCTGGATTAAGCTGAGAAAGCTGTTTTACCTGGATGACTGCATCCCACTGGCCCCTTGAAAAATAGCTTCATGAAGTATGCCTTGGCACAGTGCCATTCACTTATGTTTGAAAGACGCGATTATAAATAGCCCTTGCAAACTTGCTTTGCTTACTTTAAGACTGTCGTTCATTAGACTACACTGTGTCTGCTCCTTTCAGACTGACAGGAGAAATGTCTTTCTTGCCTTCATGTTGGGAATCATTCTCCTACACACCTACTTTATTTTCTTTCCTAATGGACACAGTGACTCATGTAATTCATTGCTAACTGACTCTGATAAAGTTTTAATGGCATTTATTTAATTAGCCCGCCTGCTGTCTTCATCTTCTTTCCTTCCCTTTGCCTCATTTTTCTCACCTCTTTGACACTTTAATATTTTACATAACCTTGGATGCTGACTGAAATTCTCTTAGGTAGAAGGTGGGCTATAATCAAATAAATTATGGAAATGGAAACTGCTAATGTATTATTTTTCCACTAAGAGCCACAACTCAAAGACTACAAGAATTAAGAAGGACTCATCAGCCTTGTGCTGGAGACCTGCCATGGTATAATCCTCAAGTTACTGTCTCAACTTTTTGTCTTCTTGTCTCCCTGCATGACTTCTTCCACCGGTCATAGTTATTTGTGGGGTGTGCTAAGCTGGGAGCACTTTCTTTCTTGCCTTTGCTTATGCAGATTTTCTACTTGGAGTTTCTTTGTGGTCACACTTACAGTCTCTGCTGGTCAAAGTTTTACCCACATCTGAGAGTCTAGCTCTTCCATTGATTTCTTTGTGATTTTCATACTTTATTTTTAAAACTCTCCAAGTCTGTACATACCTCAGCATCTCCCTCCTACCTCATTTTCAGATTGTAGAGCCATGAAGGCCTGGAGATCAAGGACCCTGATATTCCTTTTATCCCATGTGGTATTAAAGCTTAAATTTGTGATTAAAACAGTCTTTGAGAGGCCAAGTGTGGTGGCTCATGCCTATAATCTTGGTGGATTGCCTGAGCTCAGAATTTTGAGACCAGCCTGAGCAAGAATGAGACTCCATCTCTATTAAAAATAGAAAAATTAGCTGGGTGTTATGGTGGGCACCTGTAGTCCCAGCTGTTTGTGAGGCTGAGATAAGAGGATCACTTGAGTACTTGAGCCCAAGAGTTTGAGACTGCTGTGAGATATGATGCCACAGCACTCTACCCAGGGTGACTGAGTGAGACTCTATCTAAAAAAATTAAAAAATAAAACAGCACTTGAGTAAGGACTCACCCTCAATTAAAGACTTCAGTACTGAGTTTTACTCCAGATAAATGTAGAGGACAAAATGTGGCTCCAATACTAGGTTAGTCAAATGCCTGAATGTTCCCTAAGAGTCCTAAAAGTTAAGATTATCTTTTCCAGAAAGTACTCTAGGTAACTGTTCTCTTGGCAGGGCAACCATGGCATCCAAGTGGTCTTACTAGTTTAAGTTTTATACTACCTCAATGCATTTTTCTCCACAGCCCAGGAGCTATTTTCCTAAAATAAATGACATACTTGAAATCTTTCCACAGCTTTTAAGATATAATCCTCAGTCCAGAGCCTGTACTACAAAACCCTTCATGACCCTGACATCTGCTTCTTCATACTCATCTCTCACTACTTCTGTGCTCCAGCCAAAATGGACTACTTCCAGTTTCCGGAATGTGAATATGATAAATAAGACACTTCCTGTTCTAAAATGCTTTTCCTTTACTCTCCAACTTACTAACACTAGCTTGTTTTGCAGTAATTATCTCAGATGCCCTCTTCTATTTTGGAAGCCACCCTCATCCCTGTGTCTTATATTAGACTTGCCACATTTTCTATGGCCCTAGAATATCTTCATCATAACATTTAGTATGCTGAATCACCATTTTCAGTTTAATTATCTTTCTTCCCCTCTATAGTCAAAACTATAAACTCTTTCAGAACAGGGACTATTCATATTTACCTTATTCCTCCATTATCCAGGAGCATCTGGCCATGGTAGGTATTGGACAAGTACTTGTTGCTTCAATAAATGGTGGCTATATGTACGAAAGACAATTTGTTAGACACACCTTCTAAAAATCCTAACCTTCACCTCAAAGATTAAAATATCTAAAGGATAAGAGATTCAGAATTCCCAAGAAGTTTGGAAATTTGGGGTAATAACCAAGTGTAAAAAGGTTTCTGAATAGGAAAAGGACTAATGAATGAGAAAATGGGGCAGCAAGTGCAAGGATATGGAGAATGTGGAGTTACTGGAAAAGGATTCTTACATAAAATATTTAAAATATTGGTGGAAACCTATTGTGCGTATGTTGGAAATATGACTGCCTTTCAGCAATATAACTTAATTAAAAGGTTTTACTTTCTTATTATTTTCCCAAGAGGGCCATCATATTCATCTTACTATCATTATAGTTGATTCCTCAGTGTCATCTTCTGGAAGTACCTTCTCTACCCTTTTTATTGTGCATGTTCCTCACACACACGCTTCCAAACACACTGTGGTCCCAATGACATAGCACCTTTGCCTCATTTTTACCAATTCTTCAATAATCTGTATCATGCCTTTTATAGAGAATTCTGGAAGGTACACATCAGATGTCCCACCATCATTATGAATAGTAATCAGAACAAGTAATAATCTTTAGCTGTTTTTCATCAATGAAGCAGAAAAGCATCTTACTCAATCTGTTAGTGATCCTCTATCACACTGAGAGCTTAGCGAAGAAAGGCAGCCAGCCTGTGGACGTTGAGCTGGTTTCCCTTAAATAGGATTCTCAGCCACCATCAAAGAAGACACCCTTTTATCTACTAAGAAAGTTTGCTCTTTTTTTCTCTCTCTCTTTCTCATTTGTTTTGTTCTAATTTATACTGACAGTCTTAAGGAATTTAACTAGTGTTTTCTAAATGACATTGAACATTCTTGTGGATTAACAGTATTCAAAGGGGGAAAATATCAATTAGTCTTTTGAAAGCCTTTCTTTTTGATTGTTCCTGTCTGTGGATTCCAGCTTCTTGAATTCCTCTGTCTCAAAGAGTTGTTTTTCCCCTTGATTCTTCTAGTTATAAAAATAGACAAAGAGCCAGTTTTTTTCCCTTATTCCTTTAGCATTCATGCAAATAAAACTCCCTGTTATTTTTATTCCTTTAGGAAAGTATGCTTGATTGATGCTTTTGAACTTGGCTAGTTCAGGAAAGATTTAAATGAAGTTTTTTCTTTTTTTTTTAATCCCCTAAATTCAGTTAAATTATTTTGCCCTTACCTTATATTTTATAAGGTGCCAATTGGCTTTAAAACTCACACTACGGGTATTTGTGCTTATTACCCAAGCCATTTAGACTTAAAGTTCCTTTGCAGAATTGATTCAATGTTATGCTAAAGTATATACCTGTGTACAGGGCCCATTTTCTAAAATAACTTTCCTTAGGAATCTCACCAAGTATAAGATATTTGGCTATAGCAAAGCACTTTTTACTACTGATTAGTAAAAAAGAGTATTTTTACTAGTGATTAGTAAAAATCACTAATTTTTACATTAAGAAAGTGAGTATTAAAGCACATAATACAATCAAAGAATTCTTGTTAAATTAAGCACAGCAACTCAGTTCTTGTGATCATTTCTGCAGTGAGTTCCCATCATTACCTCTTCCTAATCATAGTTCACTCTTCAGTGATCAGACATAATGAGAAGACATGAAAATTTGACAGAAGTACCTCATCCCATCCTGGTGTTGGGCAGGCACCATGCAGTAAAGGTATGAACACATGTTTTGAAGAAGATGAACCTTTAAATGCCAGCTCTTCCTCGTATTGTTTGTTTGACTTCTCTGGAGCTGCTTTCTCATCTACAAGGGAATATAATGACAATACCTGGCAGAAATATACAATGAAAGGTAGATGAGATATTAGAATAGTCATAATACATGGCCGATCTTCTTTACTTCCCAGAATTTCAAGCTTTTCTTTTAAGATTTCTAATTCACCAGACCATTAGTTCTCAAAATGTGGTCCTGGTCTAGCAATGTCAATGTCTCCTGAGAGCTTGTTAGAAATACAAAGTCTCTGGCCCCACCTAGATCTACTGAGTCCAAGACTGAGGATGGGGTCAGAAATTGCTTCTGTAAAAAACCTTCCAAGTGATTCTGAACACACTTGTGTTTGAGAACCATTGCTTTAAGCCAGTCTGTCAATCACAGACATGTGTATGAATGGGAACCTTAAAATATTAATAATTAAGGCAACAGAAGGGAATTAAACTGATGGTGAAATAAATGTGGAATGTTAATTACCCACTATTATTCAAGCTTCTTCCTTCCTTCCAGAATCATATTATTATATTTTGTTGTTTGCTTTTATAATGTCCTTCCTTTTTGCATGATTTTTTAAAATAACAACAGAATTTCACTTAGGTTGGAAATGAGCATCCTGGATCCCTTGAGGAAAAATAGATAAATCCTTATTTGAATTTATGCATTATAATAAAAACTATCAGAATAAAATGATACATTTTTAGGAACTCTTAGAAAAATAAAATAAAATAAATTGGTACATTGCCATAGGGTGCATCCAGTATTGAATAGTTAGTAATCAAGAGATAATGTTTAGAATTATGGAGGCCTAAAACCAGAATGAGAGCTCAGTCCTCATTTCTCCGTCTAGAGGGGAGGGAACCACAGCTGTTTATAAACATAACTGCAGTCGTGTGAGGGTGTAAAATCTTCCTAGTCTTTCTACATGGTTACTTTAGATAGGTTTTACTGAGCTGAGGCTCTGTTTATAAAAGAGGCCAAAATTCTTGTGATCTATATGATGATACCATGTCAACAAGCCTGTGCCTTTCTAGCATATTCCTTTGAGCCTATGGTATTTAGGATAATAACTAAATTAACTCTTTTTATTGTCCACTGGTGTCAATATCAACTAAGAGGATTATACTGTACTTGGATATTAAGACTCTCCTTAACTGGAAGCATCTAATCCTGATTATTCACTGTTTCTGTTTTATGAAATGCATAATAACTAGAAACAAAGCTCTCAGCGGAGTCCCCAGTTTCACAGCCAAGTTGACCTTCATCATCTGCAGCTTCATTTTGACTAGTTGCTAATGAGGAAAGCTGTACTTTTTTCCCTGTTTTTCTTTCACTGCCTGTAGAAATAATCTGTGTAAAATTAAAAAGAAATTATACACACACACACACACATATACTTATCTCTTGTGTCCTTCACAGTTGCCTACAGTTCCTTTGGGGATTTTATAATATTTTCTGGAGTTTTTTTCCCCCAGTTTTTAATGTACAATAAATTCCCATTAAAAAATTCAAAATTTGAGTACTCAACTTAAGTTCATCATTTAAACTTCATTGATATTTTGACCATATAGATTTCCTTAGAGAACATATTTAAGTATCATTTACCCTATATCCCCTAGTATAGGAGATATGAAATTTTATAGTGTATAGTGTAATTAAAACCAGGGAGGATTTAAATATACCAATACAAAGGATACACTCCAGTCCCATTAAACAGGATATCTGTGGTAGATCCAAGCAATAGTATTTTAATATTAACTTTTCCCAGATGATTCCAGTGTAAAGCCAAGTTCGAAAATCCAGGTCCTAAAGAATGCTTCTCAATCTTATAAGAATGTTGTACTTAAAAAATTCTAAGATCCACTACATTTGGGAAATGTAGCAAACCATATTTATCTTCTCAGAAACACTTAGAGAATCACAATAAACATTTTCACAGTAAAGATCCTGCAGGGAAGAAAATATGGATATAAAAAATGAAGAAGAGAAAAATAAACTCACTCTTCCCTCCTGCCCCAAGAAAAACTAAAAACCTACTAGCTTGGTTTGAATCCTCATCTTTCAAATTTGTTTACTCAGTCTGCTCTCCCCTTCCTCCACTGGCTACCAATTGATTGTCATAAATTTCCTTTGTCAATCAAAGTTGAATACATAGGATTCATGCTTGTCCATTCCTGTGATGCTTCACAAAGAATAATGTATTCCACCTCCACCCGGGTTAATACGAATACTGCAAAATTTCCTTTTTTTTAATGGCTGAATAGTATTCCATGGTATACATATACCATAGCTTGTTAATCCATTCCTGGGTTGGTGGGCATTTAGGCTGTTTCCACATTTTGGCGATTGTAAATTGAGCTATGATAAACAGTGTAGTGTGAGTGCCCTTATGGCAAAAGGATTTTTTTCTTT
>CAUYQV010020464.1:0-21471 GCA_963574575.1 Galagoides demidoff | reverse complement strand
TGCAGCCCTAAAGAAAAACGGAGACTTTACCTCCTTCATGTTTACATGGATGGAACTGGAAAATGTGCTTCTTAGCAAAGTATCTCAGGAATGGAAGAAAAAGTATCCAATGTACACAGCCCTTTTATGAAACTGATCTATAGCTCTCAAACAAAAGATACAACTTAATTTCTTTATTATTATGTTTAATATGAGTATAGCAGTTTTTCTTTGGAAGTATTTTTATACACCTTAACACATTGTTTTTGGTTTTGTCTCCTGTGAAATATACATACAGAAAAAATGCATAGAATTTATATGTATGGTTTAGTAAATAATTATAAAGGAAAGTTCATAGATTTATACTTGGTGAAAAATTGCCAACACCAGAAGCCTCCCATGGGGCTCCTCTTCAGCCAAAGTCCTTTTTTTCTTTCTAGAGTTTGCACTATTCTGAATTTTGACAATTATTTTATTTATCATTTCAGTATCCACATTTGTACTTTTTTTTTGTACTTTTACACAATACAAATTATCTTTGTCTGATTGTTGAACTCTTTTTTACCTTTTTATTTTGAAAAAAATCTCAAAGCTACTGAAAAGCAGTGAAAGTGTTCAATGACCCTTTGCATAGTCTTCACCTAGATTCCCAATTATTGTAAACATTTTACCATGTTTTCATTATACCTCAACGTGTATTTTGTTTTCTGAACCATTTGAAAATAAATGGCAAACAATGGTTTTAAACTTTGTATAACAGATTTATACTCTATGTGTTATTTTGCATATCTTCTTTCCATTGTTATAAAATTTGTGAGATTACTACAATTATGATAGTTTCCATAACTAAAATAGTTTGACACAATAGATGAATAGATCAGTGAGATCTATTAAAATATCAGTGAGAGAATAGAATGCCCAGATACATCAAACTATATATAGAAATTTAGTATTTGTCTTTGCACCCATGGTTATGGCACGAGCTACATATGCCAGAGCTGGAGGGTTCGAGCCCAGCCCAGGACTGCTAACCAATGACTGAAACGAAAAAATAGCAGGGCATTGTGGTGGACACCTGGGAGGCTGAGGCAAGAGAATCTCTTTAAGCCCAGGAGTTTGAGGTTGCTGTGAGCTGTGACACCATGGCACTCTACTGAGGGTGACATAGTGAGACTCTGCCTCAAAAAAAGAAAGAAAGAAAGAAAGAAAGAAAGAAATTTAGTATTAGATAAGAGTGACACCTCACATCAATGAGAAAATATAGACATTTTAATGAATTGTACTAGATAAAATTAGCAGCAATTTTCAAGAAGATAAAATTAGATTCATACTTCTCATCATTTATATACCCAAATAAACTTTAAATGATCATGGATCTAAATACAGAAAATGGAACCCTACAATGACCAAAAAAAATGGATGCACTTTCTTTAACCTCAGCACAGGGAAAGTCATTCTAACTAGGTCTTAAAATTGAGAGGCAATAAAAGAAAGAATTGATGAGTTTGATACATAAAATTGAAAAAAATACAAAGTGAAAACCATCATAAACTATGAAGCCATCACATTCAGAAAGGATATCAACTGACTATATCCCCAAAATTTATAAAACTGACACTCACTAACATCTATAAAAAGATATTAGTACTCATTAGAGAAATGCAAAATAAAGCAATACTAAGGTCTACTTTTTCACTTTTAAAATTAGCAAAAATTAAGCAGCATAGCAGCACAGTCTGTTGGTGAGGCTGTGGAGAAATAGCCACTCTCAATGTATTAATAGGTATGCAGATCAGAACAATTCATCTGGATGTCAATTCAGCAATATATATATAGTTTAATTATTTTTTATTTTTATTTAGCAATATTAACAAGACTTCATATGGTCTTACCTTTGATTCCACAATTTCATTTCTAGAATTTACCTTTAAGATACACTTCCAACTGTATGAAAACACATATAAACAAATTATATGTGGTGGAACTATTTGTAGTTACAAAGTACCAAGAAGAAACTCCACGCTCAAGTGCTCAAAGAAACCATGGTATATCCACAACCTTTAGCATCATGCAAGGTTAAGAAAAAATAAGAGATCTGTAAACTGATGTGGAGTGATTTATAGTCCATATTCAATGAAAAAAAAAGGTCAAAGAGCATATATCAAGCGTGCACTACCTTTTCTGTACAAAAAGAGAGGACTATATAAGACAATTTATAAGCATTGGTTTTGTTTTGTAAAAACATACAAATGGAATGAAGAAGAAACTATTGATATTAGTTATGTTTAGGAGATGGGTAGGAAAGGGGTGCAAAGATAAGGGCCATGGGACCAGCAGCAAAAGAGATGATGCTTGAGTATTACTAAAAATAGTTCTGACTTTTAGGAGCATGGTGATACTCTATGCAGCAAATAAATAGAAAGATGGATAGACTCAACCAAGATGCAGGGGTAGGGGAAAAGAGAATGCAAAGATAAATAGGTGAAATTAACTTCATTACAGGGAGGAACTAACTTAAGTATACTTAGAAAATGGTGTTTTGAAATTGTACATTAAAGCTAATTGCAAAATAAGTGTAAACAAGTATCACATGTTAGTTTGTAAATTCTTTTCTTTCTTTTCCTTTTTTTTTTTTTTAAGAGATGGGAGTCTCTCTGTCACTCAGGCTGGAGTGTAGTGGCTCCAACACTTCCTAGTGAAACCTCAAACTACTGGGGTCAGGTGATTCTTCTGCCTCACCTTCCCGAGTAGCTGGGATTACAGGTGCACTCCACCATGTCCAGCTTATGTTTCATAAATGTATGTGCTAGTATTTCTGGAACTATGTATATAATAGCATTGAGCAAATAAGTAATTTTATTCTCAATAATCAGAGCCAGGTTAATGATAATCTCCTGTTTTTATTGATTTACTCTAGTTATGTAAGATTTTAACATTTGAGAAAGCTAGGGAATGGGTTTACAGAAACGTTATGTAAATAGAGGACCAAATTATAAGCAGAAAGTTCACAAACAATTGGTAGTATATTATACACTTAAAATGAATGGGAAATTTTTGGAAGATAGATAAAAATATATACCACATAAATATTATGAGCTTGAGATGGGAAAATTTTTTTGACAGGAATCACACAAAATTAAAGCCAAATGGAAAGATAAAATTTAACTACATTGTAAGTAAGAACTACTATTTATTAAAAGATATCACAAAGACAGCAGTGAAGCAACTCATATGCAGTTCATGTAACAGCACTCTGTCCATAATCTATAAAGAATTTCTACAAATGGATAAATAAAGGTTAAGAATCCCAATAGAAAGAAAAGAGTAACAGTATGAACAGCCATATCATAGCATAGGAAAAAGCTATGGCCAACAGAAACCTATGAATAGAAACACACCCCTGTTAAGCAACATGGGAAAATGTATTAAAAGTATACCATTTCATGCCACCAGATAGGTAAAGATTATAAATCTAACATTGCTGATTTGTGAGAATGCACATCTTCTAGGCCCCTCATACACTACTGGTAGAAGTGTAAAATTACTGTGACCATTTCGAATAAATAATATTTAGCACTACCTAGCAAAGTGTATTATACATATATCCTTTGACGCAACATTCTATCTATGGATATGAACTTTAGAAAAATTCACTTATGTAGACAATGTGGAATAATGAATATAGTAGTGATGTTGGAAAACAAAACACTTGAAACAACCAAATTTATGAAGAATAAAACTGTTAATGAATCATGGTATATTCATATCTCAATCTATATGTGGAAAAACCATACAACAGTAAAATTGAAAGACCTACAGTTGTCCATTTCAACGTGGATGAATCTCACCAAGTTGAATGAACAGAGTAATTGCAGAAGAATAGAACAGACTGATCCTATGTATATAATTTACATGCATCCAAAATTTAAAAGTGTATTGTGCTGGGACATATAGTCATGTGATGAAATTATAACAAAAAGCAGAGAAATATTGAACAAAATTTGGGATACTGGCTACCCCTGGGAGGGAGAAAGGGAAGTAAGTGAATACAATTAAAAAGGGGTATGCTGAAGATTTCAAAGGTACTCAGAATATGGCATTTTCTGGGGTAAGGTACACTGTGCTCTTTTCAGAATTACTTTTTTGCAAATTTAAAGTAAGATGTTTCACATACTTTATACTATAATGAATATCAGACATTATAAAATGTAATATTTGACTTGTCTGTAGTTCATTTAAAATTTCTTACTATTGATGTATGCTGTTTCCCATCAAGTCCATATTAAAAGAATGCTAGAAAATTAAGATATAATTATATCAGTGGATTCTATAGTGACCTTGATTCACCCTTCTGCTAATACATTCATCTGTTTGGCTTGTTCAATAAGATATGCCTGTAATTACCGTGCAGGAACTGTTGCTTCCAGGTCGAAAAGGAAGATGACACTGGTGACACTGTGCTCTACACGAGCAGCTACTTACATGCTTTTTCCTTTTTCATTCTGACACAATATAGAAATTTTATTTGAAATTAATTCCCTTTTTGATTAAGGATAAGGTGATATTTTCACAAAGTCACTGAACCAGAACACTTGTAATAACCCAGCCACAGAGACACTAAATAAAGGGTGTATTTATTTTATTTGCTCATGTTTTCTCTGTGTGTGTCACAGCAATTCCAAATAAATGCATTAATAATTACCACCCCTCACTAATAACCACTTAATCTCTCCATGTGAGCTAAATTCAGGTTTTAAACAGATGTCGTATAAGTCAACAGTCCCCTGAAAGCTGTTCCTGAAAAGTTAACTTTGGTGTTTCAGAGATACTTTGGAATCTTAAATCACAACAATACCTAACCAAGGCATATTTCTAAATCCCCCCACTAATACATTTGAGATTAAAACAAATGAATCATGCTTCCTCTGCCATTCATATTATTATAAAGGTTAATTTTGAAGTGGAAAATAACTAGTCATTACTGTTGCTGCTATTATTTCTGCAGAATTATCATTTTCAATAATGGAAGATGGGCCTTACCATTTACAACATCCTACCTGGTTTAATTAAAGGATACTTTTTAATACCGATATTTCTAATGTTGCTATTTTTATTGAGTAAAATCAAGTGCCTGCCTTTTGAAAAACAACGTTGCAAATAAGAAAAGACCATCCAATCTAAGTCATACATTGGGAACCAATTTACCAGGAAACGAAGAATCAAAGGTTGTAGTACTTTAGAGGAAGAGAAAAGAGGGTGCTAATGGAAGCAAATCAGAGAAAGAAGGCTTTCACATTCTTCAAGGAGCCTGTCATCTGATTGTCAGGCTGCTGCTGAAATTCACTTTCCTCTCTGACAATGCTTTCTCTTTAATGTCCAAACTGTTACCTTCCATTCCATCTGTACCTTACATTCCATTCAGTCTGTGTAAGGACATGAACACCGTGTATATTTTGGAGCTTGTCAATGTACCATATTGACATTCAAATTCAATCACGGGGGCAGAAATCAACATGTGTCTGCAAGGTGATGGGGGATAGCAGGGTGAGGTCACTGAATGTTGTTGTGAAAGAGAACGTTCTGAAGTTACGTAGATGTTCTTTAGTTTGATCTGAGTGATACTTGTTCTAACTTTTCATAGTTTATGTCAATATTTCGCATTATATTATTCATTTGTTTATTGTTTATTGGCTCTTTCCCCGTAGACGTTAAGAGCAGGCTTACTAATAAAAATAGATCCAAACGTGTGATATCTCAGAAGATAGAATTTTATTTCTTGTTTACCTAACAGTGCGGGGTATCTGAATTTCACTGCGGACTCATTTCTATTCAATGGCATCTTCCTCTATATTACATATTTAGACTCCCTTGGAACCTCCTTGTCTTCTGTACCCAGCAAGCCAAAGGAGAAAGAGTGTGGGGGAACCAACACGTATGGTAGTGTTATGACCCAGGCCTCAAATTATTACACTTTACTTTTATTTACTCTCTTTTGGCTAGGACTCAGTCACATGTTCATGTAAAGGTTGGGAAATATAGTTTAGCTGTATTCCACAAAGAAGGGAAAATAGATAATGATGATCAGTTACCAGTTCACCACATTGTCTCACCTGAAATATATGCTTTGCTACGGTCAGAACCTTTCTTGTCTATTTGCCATGGCATTGTGCCCAACATCGAAAGCAATGCGGGTACATTAAAAATATCTTTTGGTGAATAAGTAATTTTGGTAAAACATGGCATAGTGAGCTGGGGTACAGCAAGGAAGAAAGTTCCATGTTTACTCAGCTCCTGTCATTGTGGTTACAGACATCCTTAAGGTAACGTATCATCCACCCATGAAAATCAGCATGAGCTCTGTGCTGCTACTCTTCTCTATACCCCTCCAACCCCCAGGGGGAAAAAAACACACATTTCTTAGGCTACACGGGTAAAGTACATAAAAAAATGTATTTTCTTTTTCCGTGGCTCCAAGTGATCTATATTCTGAGCTTTCATTCCACTCAAGAATAGAAACTCCAGTATCAGTCAATTGTGGCTAAGTTGATTGGTATATCCTGTTGAAAATCAGTTAATTCACAGTTTTTTGTCTCCTCTTTCTTCCTAGTAACATCTGCATTCCAAGAAGTGTGTGTAACATCTTGAAGTTTGCTCCAGAGGTGGAATCTTTTCATGCTGCATCCTCTGAGATACCCGGTCTAGTCATTACCTTACATTGGCATGTGTTAAAATGTCCTCATTTCCTTATGTGCTGTACAACCATCCCCTGTAGTATTCCAGCATTACAACTCCTCCACTCGCATCAGTTTGCTCTTCCTTTCTTTCATTTACTTGCAGGCATGGACAAAGTTGGCTTATTTAGCCTTTCAATTTGCATCAGTGGGGCTACTCTAGAAACTGCCTTATCATAACACTGGTTTTTCTCTGCTGCACTCATGCTGCCTCTCAGGGTTCCCAAAAAGGGAAAACACAGGTTTCCTCTACTCTCTGATTCTTGGATCCAGATCAGGGGTGTTCAGCTTTTTGACTTTTCTGCCACACATTGGAAGAGGAGCTGTCTTAGGTCACATGTTAAATACACAAAAACTAAGGCAAGCTGATGAGCAAAAAAAAAAAAAAATTCTGTGCATAACTCTCATGATATCCACCACAGGCACCATAGCACCACAGGTAAGCAACAAAGGCCTCATAGAATAATCCTAATTGAGCAGCAGCCTATTCAGAAAGTATTTTAAAATCGTTCAGCAGGTCCCAAGTTTGTGATCATTGATACAGAGTATGTACATATCTAAGGAATAAAACATCTTTCGAAGATAATACACTGGAAGCCACACACCATGGTAAAAGTGAAGCTATGCATGTGTATAAATAGTGAGAGCACAGGTAAGTTTTTTTGTCTTTTTTTGAGACAGAGTCTCAAGCTATGGCCCTGGGTAGAGTGTCATAGCTCACAGCAACCTCTAGCTCAGCTTCAAGCAATCAAAAGATAGAATTTTAGGGCATCACCTGTGGCTCAAAGGAGTAGGGTGCTGGCCCCTAATGCCGGAGGTGGTGGGTTCAAACCCAGCCCTGGCCAAAAACTGAAAAAAAAAAAAAAGATAGAATTTTATTTAGGCTGGTGTCGAACTCATGAACTCAAGCAATCCACCTGCCTCAGCCTCCCAGAGGGCTAGGATTACAGGCATTATACGTATGTTTATTTTACATGACATCACCACATGATATAATCTACAACGTTTATGCTCAAAAACCACACAATCGAGTTCCACCAAAAAAAAAAAAATTCTAAAAAAATCTCATGATGCTTTAAGTTTATGATTTTGTGTTGGGTCACATTCATAGTCATCCTGCGGGCTGTGGGTTAGATACCCTTGATCTAGATATTACACAACCATGTGAGTATGTAGCTTGCCTTTCAACATTATACAGGGTGTAACTAAAATCACCATACATAGAGACAATGGGAAATTGTAGCTAAATGCACCTTTATTTTTAAAATATTCATTACAAAATTTTACAAGGAGGTGGCCAACACATAGAGAATATTTTCTGACCTGACCTGCAACTCCACAATGAAATGAGCTAACCACTGTTTTTTTTTTTTTTTGAGATAGTCACACTCTGTCGCCCTAGGTAGAGTGCTGTGCCAGCATAGCTCACAGCCACCTTAAACTCATGAGCTTAAGCAGTCCTCAGGCTTCAGCCTCCCAAGTAGCAGTGACTACAGACACGTGCCATGGATGTGGGACGGGATCACACTCTTGCTTTTTTGCTGGTCTCGAACTTCTGAGCTCAAGCAATCTGCCTGCTTCAACCTCCCAGAGTGCTAGTATTCAAGTGTGAGCCACCGTGCCCGGTCCATTGGCTTCCTCATTCAAGGTGATTTTGTGCTCACCTTGTCCCACGTACTTAGTGAGCCTATCAAACAGTCTTTATTTTACTGCATTTTTATTTATCTCTAACATGTTCTTTTGATTTTTTCCTAGAATTCTTTTCTCTCTGATTACATTATATATCTGTTGTTGCTATTTTTTCCCATTAGATCTCTTAACTTATAAATCATAATTATTTTAAATTCTCCGAAGCTTAATAGCTGTGTCATATCTGAAACTGGAGTTCCTGTGCCCCTTCCAGAGCCGATCAAAGTGATGGCCATTTGTTATGTTGATTCGCTCAGTAGGGTTTTAAGGCTGTTTAGAAACTAAAATTGGCAGGCTGAAATCAGATCCAGAGGCACCAGGATTATGGCGCTCCATACTTCCCTTCACCTCTGACTGTTCAAATGAGCTGCTGCTTGTAACTGTTGAGTTCCAGTTTCCCCCTACAGCAGAAGGTGGGACACTCTCAGTTCACCAGGTCACACAACAGAGATCCCTCCAAGTTCCAGCATGACACATTCTGGAAGCAGGGCCTGTCTCCCTTTCCTCTCATGGCTGGAAATGGATCTCTCTGGTTGCCAGTGACAGACAAAAGTGGCCTCTGTAATCCTTGCTTCAGTGGTCACTATGGGGCCTGGGTAGAGTCCATAGCTCCTTTCCCTGTCTGGTGCCTGGGTGTGGGGCAGTAATTCCAGGTGTGCTGAACTAGGCTAGCACTCAATATCTCCCCCACAGGGAGGGAAGCAGGAAGCTTGCCTTTGCAGGTTACCATCTCTCAGAGAACCAGAGAAAGACAGGGGATGGGTTGTGGCCACCAGGAAGCTGGAGCCAAAATTGCTCACTGTTCTGCCAGGCAGGATGGGAACCTAGAGGGAGATATTTGTAGGTGCAGGAAAACTTGGTCTTTTTTCCCTCCTGGCACTCTCCCATGGGGTGAGAGTTCCCATGTTTCCCTGCTATAGGACAGCCTCTTGGTCAGGGAGGGTCCCCCTTTTACCCTTTAATTCAGCTCTGGGTTCCTCTAGTCTGATCAGCTCCATGAATGTATTCATTTCTCTCCCTTCTTCTTTGTCATTTTCATCATCGCAGTTTGTCCTAGAGGACAAGCTGAACACTGTAATTTCTTGTAATCTATCCCCCAAATTCAACTGCTCCTAGTTTGCTTCAGTCCAATTTTTCTCCTTCAGGACAGGAGCTTCTGATGACAGCTGCCTCTGGTCAGCCATCTTGCCACTCCAACTAGATATCTATTTTTTCAATTTTGTTATTCGCATTCTCAAGTTTAGGTGAGACGGAATTCCCATTGCTCTGGGACAAGGTTCTTAGTAAAGTCTGGTAAAGGGCTGGTGAGTAGGCCTTTCTTATAAAGAATGCTAGTGGTAATGTACAAAGATTATTCTTTCCTTACTCTTGCTGGAGTCTTGGGGAGATCTTCCTTGAATCTTTACTGAGGGAATCTGGTGGAGTTACATACAACTCAGACCTATAGCTATTCTGAGGAATGTATCTTGTCTGTAACTTGGGGAGCACCTGCATTTAGTTTTGGAATTAAAAAATTATACCCTACTGATTTTTCTCAGTCCTTGTGTCAAATGCTTGCATACAGATATGGACAGAGAATGGAACTTCTTTAATTTTAACACTGGCAAATGGTCAAAACCAATTATAACGCATTTAGTTCGTAAGATGTGTAACTGATAGCATCAAAGGAACCCAGATTATACCACTCTAAAATATGCCTCTATGACATAAACATTCTGTTGAGTTACAGGTGTTTAAGAAACAACAACCAGAGGAAAATCTCTATCATCTGCTTCTCTGTCTAAAAGCAGGATATATGTATAAACTCTACTAGAGACAACTCTTATCAGTCCAAAGATGACATAAAAGGAATCTGTAAACAAACTTTACTCCATTAGCTTTTTTCCCATATATTGTGTTTGGCTTCCCACAGTTTCTTACCTTTTGGAAACCTGAAGCTATATTCCTTCATCTTGTGATTTCTCTACAAATGTACTATTCTTTGTGAAGATGCTACATAAGCCAAAGTTCTTAGCCACTGCTTAAGTTAACTTGCCCTGAGATTTCTTTCATGTGCTGTGCACCATATATATTAATACACTTGTTTGTTTTTCTGTTGTTAATCTCTCTTTTGTTACGGGGTCTGCCCTGAGGAAGCTTAGGAAATTTCATCCCAAAATATGACTCCTTGATATAAAGAATACAATAGAATCTCCATAGTCGACAATCTCCCAACATTGACCACCTTCTTGAATTGACTTAATTTTCAAAGACCAGACATGCACCACATGTATGTATTGGTATGGGAGACCTAGTTCCTTATGTTGACCATCTCTGAATGTTGACCAGCTTGTTACAGTCTCTTCGGTGGTCAACTTACAGAGGTTCTATTGTATTTAAACTAAATTTTTGATGAAAAGCCATTGGAAAGGGCTTTCTTTCTATCTGCATAAAACAAATCCATCAAATGAACAACTGACTTCACTTTCTCATTAGTTTACTATGTTGCAAGAAAGAAAATAAAAAATGCAACCAGTTCTGGCCCAAATCATTTTAAGCATAATACCTATCTCTCAGGTTCATTTATAAGTCACTCTGCTTCCCCACATCCATTCATTTTTCCCTAAGAATCCATTGATCCTCCCTAGCAACCATTTATTGCCCCCAAACAGAATACCTATGCTTCTCATTTCTCCCTCCCCTCTAAAGAGAAATGTATAAAAAGTATGTGGACCCCATTGGGGTACTGGGTAACTGTCTGTTTACACAGTAAGTAAACATTGTCCTTTTATTAATCTGCCTTCATTGTGAATTGATCTTTCAGTGAATTTCAGGGGAAAGGGGAAGTTTCCCTCTCACCCTCGTAGTCCTAACTACAAAATTGTGAGGTTTGCTTTAGCTATTGTCCCTGTAGGGCTGAAGAAGTATTTTAGCTTGATCATGTCCCATTTATTGATTTTTGCTATTATTGCAATTGCGAAGAGGTCTTCTTCATAAAATCTTTTCCCAGGCTGATATTGTCAAGACTTCTAAAACCACACTTTCCTATAGAATTTTTATCATTTAATGTCTTAAATTTTTTATTCAGCAGGAGTCAATTTTTGTAAATAGCGTGCAATTTTTGTGAGGTGAGGGTCCATTTTCAGTCTTCTATATGTGGCTAATCAGTTCTCCTAGGAACATTTATTAAACAGGAATTATTTTCTCTAATGTTAACTTTTTTATTTGGCTTACCAAAGATCATATGGCAATATGTATGCAGCTGGTTTCATCTCTAGGTTTTCTATTCTATTCCATAGATCTATATCTCCATTTTTGTACCAGTGCCATGCTGTTTTGATCACTGTAGATTCATAGTATAACCTGAAGTTTTCACAATTAGAGAAAATATTTGCATGCAATGAATCTAACAAAGGTTGATAAGTAGACTCTACAGAGAAGTTAATCAACAAGAAAAGAGCAAACAATACCATTTATAAGTGGGCAGGAGATTTGAACAGAAACTTCTCTGAAGAAGATAGGTGAATGGTTAACAAACACATGAAAAAATGTTCATCTTTCCTAATCATGAGAAAAATGCAAATCAAAACAACCCTGAGATATCACGTAACCCCAATGAGATTAGGCCACATCACAAAGTCTCAAAGCTGCAGATGGTGGTGTGGATGTGTTGAGAAGGAAACACTTTCATACTTTTGGTGGGATTACAAACTAATACAACTTCAACAGAAAGAAGTATGAAGAATCCTCAAAGAGCTAAAAGTAAACCTTCCATGATCCCATAATCCCATTACTAGGTATCTACCCAGAAGTAAAAAATATTTTATCATAAGGACATTTGTGCTAGAATGTTTATGGCAGCTCAATTCAAATTTGCCAATATGTGGAACCAACCCAAGTGCCCATGAACTCATAAATGGATTAATAAACTGTGATATCTGTATACCATAGAATACTATTCAGCCATAAAAAAATGGAGACTTTACATCTTGTGCATTTACCTGGGTGGAGTGGAAACACATTATTCTCAGTAAAATATCACAAGAATGGAATAGCAAGTATTCAGTGTATTCAATTATAATATGAACCAAACAGATAAAGCAACCGCATGCCCATAGGAGAGAAAAACACAATAAATTCATGTGAGGGAGAGTGGGGAGGAGGAAAAGGGGAAAGGGACGATGGGGAAGGGAAAATGGTAAGCTCTCACCTAATGGGCACAATGGAAGAGTATACAGCACACCCCCTGGGTGAAGGGCTTAACCACAACTTGAGCTATATACCTAAGAAATGCACATAATGTAACATAATTATTTGTACCTTCATATCAGCCTGAAATTAAAAAGAACAATAAAAAAATTATGAGGGTTGATGAGAAATTATATTTCCTTCTAACAACACAGATGTTCCAGAAGACAAAACATATTTAAGAATAAACTCAAACCATAAGAAGAACATTTGCTGCCTCAAATACGAAATTAAAAGATTATTTCAAAAACATGCCTAAAATATCTTATTACTTCTTTGCAAACTTGCTACCATTAATTTTAGGAATTTTGTCTTGTGGAATTCCTATCAATGAAATATATGCCATTTGGCTGTGAAATGGATATCCCTGGGCCACTCCTTTTTTGAGTCTTTCCTGAGGACTGATCTTAAGTGGGTAAGGTCATACTGTTAGTACAATACTGAAATATATCTCCATGGGTTAGCAAATAATGGCTTCCTCAAGCCCCTTGAATGTTTGCTGCCTCCCACCACAAATTTACCCTTGTTTGCCTGGTCTCACCAGTTGGATTTCCAGATCTTACGATTCAGCAACTGCTCATATGCAATCCAGCAGAGTCCTCCACAACTCTATTTCTGTAGGCACCTCAGCGTCACCCTTTATCTTCTGGATCTGCTATTGTATCTCTCAATGCCCACTCAAACTGACTATCAGGAAACACTACAGCATTAATTCTTGACCTTTCAGGTTAAATGTTTTTAATATATAATTTCCCACTCTAACAAGTAAAATTAGAGGCAGCATCTGTGGCTCAAAGGAGTAGGGCGCCAGCCCCATATACCAGAGGTGGCGGGTTCAAACCCAGCCTCGGCCAAAAACTGAAAGAAAAAAGAAGTAAAATTAGAAGGGGGGGATATGTTTGGAGGCAATCATGTACCCCCAAACACCCACCTCTAGAAAGACTACCTCAAAATAGTGAGTCTCCAAATCAATGAATCAATGTATATATGGAATCACCTGTGACGATAAATGGTAAAAATGCAGACTCTGATTTAGAAGGTCTGTGATGGGGCTGAGATTCTGCATTTCTAACAGGTTCCCAAGTTCTTTTTCTGGACCAAAGACAACATTTTGAATAACAATGCTTAAAACCATTGCCAAATATGCATATATTAGATCACCAAAGATAATCTAGCAATTCCAGCCCACTCCAGGGAAGGAAGAAGGTGTATGTACATGGTTGTGTGGAAGAAGGTGATGGGGTGGATTTAGAATATGTTATTTCAACAATGTGCTCCTTTTGGTCAGTTCTGCATCTTCATCTTCAATTTTCTATATTAAGACAGGCCCATAGTTTTAAATATGTATTGAACATTTCTACCCAGATATCTCCAAAGCAGCTCAAATTCAGTATGTCCAGAATTAAAAATTTTCCTCTTTGTGTGTTTCCAAATAGAAGTCGAGCCTTCACCAAACATCTAGTAAGCCTGCATAGAAATCTAATTATTCAAAATTCTATCCTTCCCCTCTTTCAAAAAGGATCTCTCATCAGTCACCTCTGGAATGTCTGTTAGGTTCACCACTTCTTTCCATTCACATTTACTACACTTTGTTCAAACTCTGATGGTTTGACAACAGGAATAATGTAAAAACCTTTGTATCTGTTTGCACCCTCTTTCTCTTATAATTAATAACCAATAGCTCAAACTGTCATTTCAAAAATGCTAATCTTTTACTTTAGGAAGGAGGAAGTTGAGCCCCCAAGCAATAAGTTGAATGCAGAAAGTACTAATGAATAAAGAAATTAGTAAACATGTATGTATGTTAATGTAAGCTAACATTGACTCTAAAAACCACTCTTAATAGTAGCTACTTTGGCGAATGTTTAACAGTGGGAACTAAAACAGTCGGAAAAACAAAATACAAGCTAATACAATCTAGAAGGAATATGATCTGGAATAAAATGTTCGAAAAATTTTCTGTAATTTATAAGGAGCCTAAAAAAGTACAGAGATAGATAAAATGAGATTTGCAAAATGTGGATAATTATTTAAGCATGACAGGTTATTATACCAGTCTATCTGATTTTTGCAAACTTGAACATTTCCAAAATAAAATTAAAAAGCAAAAATTAAAAAAAAAGAAAAAATACTCCAGATAAATATAATCCAAAAAGAAAGTTGGTACAGCAAAAATAATATTAAAATAAACTTTTTAGATTAAAGGCATTTTAAAAGGTAAAGAGCTTAACAACCACAGGGAAAACTTCACTAGGAAGTTGTAAAATCTTGGTCCTGTACTCATTAAATGATATAGCCTAAAATTTGTGAATAAAAAGGATTATGCATACAGGCCATCCTCATGTTACAAACATCTGACTGACCGACTTACAGGTAATAAGTAAATGTACCTCTTTCAACTTACATACAAATTTAACTTAAGAACAAACCTATAGAACCTATCTCATAAGTAATCTGGGTATTGCCTATATATGCAGACCAGTCCCAATCATAATGGAAATTTTTAACATCTTTCCCAGACACAGAATGATTGAGCACATCAATAATTCATAATAGTATAAAATATTGGAAAATTCCATTAACCAGTTTAATCTAGTAGATATATTTAAAAATCTACCTTCAACAATCAAAAAATATCTATTATTTTCAGGCACACATAAACTGTTTCTAAAATCTGACCACATAACAGTCCCTAAACAGTTTTCAACAGATATCAAAAATAAATACTATGCTGACCACATTCTATGATCACAATGTAATAAAATCAGAATCAGAAAAATGAACAAAATCACATACGTTTGGAAATTTTTAAAAAGCCACTTTTCAAATAGTTACTGGACACAGGCAATCAGAAAGGAAGCAAATACAGAATCAGGAGAAAATTATAAAAAGCTACACACAGCCTGTGAAATGCAGCTAAAGTACTACTTAGCTAATAAACTTTATTCAATCTACATTGTTTCTACTTCTATTGCTGCATGAAATAGATTTTTATTCCTTTGGTGAATATTCCTTTTATTGGTTTCATCATCCCCATGTGAAATTGACCAGTACCGGTAATCACACCATCTCCCTAGACTTAACCAGAAAGAAGTAGATCTCTTGAACAGACCAATATCAAGCACTGAAACTGAAGGAACAATAAAAAAAAAATTGCCCTGGAACAAATTAATGCCTTGGAACAGACGGCTTCACACCAGAATTCTATCAAACCTTCAAAGAAGTGCTTGTATATCTACTGTATAAACTATTCCAAAACATTGAGAAGGAGGAAACATTCCCCAACATGTTCTATGAAGCACATATCACCCTGATAGCAAAACCAGGAAAGGACTCAACTAAGAGAACTACAGACCAGTTTCACTAATGAGTATCAATGGAAACATATGCTATAAAATCTTAGCAAAGAGATTACAGGTACACATTAAAATAATTATACATCATGGTCAAGCAGGCTTTATCCCAGGGAAGCAAGGTTGGTTTAAAATATGCAAATCCATAAATGTAATTCACCATATCAACAGAAGCAAAAACAAAGACAATATAATCCTTTCAATAAATGTAGGAAAAGCATTTGACAAAATTCAGCATCCATTGTTTATTGCAACTCAATTTACAATCTCTAAGATATAGAGAGAACCTAAATGCCCACCAACCTGGGAATGGATTAATATACTTTGGTGTATGTATACCATGGAATACTATTCAGACATAAAAACAGATGGAGACTTTACTTCTTTTGTATTAATCTGGATGATGTTCAAACACATTCTTCTTAGTAAAATATCAAAAGAATGGAAAAGCAAGTATCCAATGTACTCAGTATTCATATGAAGCCAGTAGACAATCTAATACATGCCCTCACAAGAGAAAAACTCAATCAATTCAAGATGGGGGGAGGAAAAAGAAGGGTGGGGTGGGAGAGGGGAGGAAGGAGGGAGATTGGTGTGCTCCCACTTATGGACACAATGTAAGGGTATATAGCACACCCCCTGGATGTGGGACACAACTACAGCAGGGAACCTACCTAAGAAATGGAAACATTGTAACCTAATTGTACCATCACATTAATGTGAAATAAAAAAAATATGGACAAGGGATCTGAATAGTCACTTTTCAAAAGAAGACACACGTGTGGTTAACATGAATATGTAAAAAAGTCTAACATTGTTAGTCACAAATCAAAACTACAATGTGATGTCATTTCACTCTAGTTAAAATGGCTTTTATCAAAAAGATATGCAACAACAAATGCTGGCAGTGATGTGGAGAGAGAGGAACACTTGTTCAGTTTGGTGGAAATTTAAATTAGTGAGACTACTCTGAAGAACATTATGGAGGTTCCTCCTAAGACTGAAAATAGAAATTCTGTATGATCCAGCAATCCCACTGCTAGATTATATCTAAAAGATGGGAATTCAGTATATCAAAAAGATTATCTACATTCTCATGTTTATTGCACTGCTATTCATAATAACCAAAATTTGGAATTAATGTAAGTGCCCTTCAATGAGTAAATAGATAGAGATTGTGGTACATATATACAATGGAATATTATATACTCATAAAAAGAATGAAATATCACCTTTTGCAACAACATGGATGGAACTGGAAAACATTATGTTAAGTGAAATAAGCCAAGCAGGGAAACACAGATCTTGCATGTTCTCACTCATATATGGAATCTAAATATTAAAAACTATTGATCTGATGGAGGCAGAGAGTAGAATGAAGCTTACTGCAAGCTGTGAAGGGTAGCATGAACAGATTACAAAATGGGCATCGTTAATGGGTACAAAAATACAGTTAGATAGTTAGACAGAATGAATAATATTTGCTAGCACAGCAAAGTCACTATAATCAGCAAATAAGTTACGGTATACTTTAAAACAACTAAAAAAGTGGAATTGGAGTGTTCCTAACACCAAGAAATAATAAATGCCTGAGGTGATGGATACACCGATTACCCTGATTTGATTAATTCACATGGCATACCTGTTATCAGAACATCACATGTACAGTATGAATATAAATAATTATTATGCACCCATAATAATAAATAAACATACATGAAAAAATAAAATAAATTCTATATCCATTACAAAATAACTTCCATTCCCCTGTCCTCCAGTCCCTAGCAATCACCATTCCATTTTCTGCCTCTGTAAATTTGACTACTATGGATAGCTTATGTAAGTGGAATTACTTATTTGTCCTTTTTTTTTTTTTTACCCCTTACTTGGCCTTATTTTATTTTTGAAAGTTGCATCTTGGCATTATATTCTATATTACACGTGTGTCTTTTAAATTTTTTTTTATTAAATCATGGCTGTGTACATTAGTGCAGTCATGGGGTACAGTGTGCTGGTTTTATATACAATCTGAAATATTGTCATCAAACTGGTTAACATAGCCTTCATGGCATTTTCTTAGTTATTGTGTTAAGGCATTTATATTCTACAATCAGAAAGTTTCACGTGTACCCTTAATATTTGTCCTTTTGTGTCTGGCTTATTTCATTTAGTATAATGTCTTCAAGATCCATCTCTAGTTAATCATGTGTCAAGATTTCATTCCTCATTCCTCTTTAAGACTGAATGATATTCTGTTAATCATACATACATTGTGTATACTCTATTTTGTTTATCCAGTCATCTGACAAAGGACATTTAGGTTGATTCTACTTTTTAGCTATTGTGAATAATGCTATGAACATTGGTGTACAAATATTTGTTCATGTTCTTGCTTTCAATTCTTTTGAGTGTATATGGGAAAAATTAGATCACTCAGATCACGTGAAAATTTTGTGTGTAATATTTTGAGAAATTATTGTAACATTTTTTGCAATAGCTGTATGATTTTACATTCCTACCAACAATGCACAAGGGTTTCAATCTCACCACATTCTGGGAAACATTTGTAATTTTCTGGGTTTTGTTCCTGTTTTTGTTCGTGTTTAATAATGGCTATTCTAGGGCAGCACCTGTGGCTCAGTGGGTAGGGTGCTGGCCCTGGATACCGAGGGTGGTGGGTTCAAACCTGGCCCTGGCCAAAATGCAACAAAAAATAGCCAGGAGTTATGGCAGGCACCTGGAGTCCCAGCTACTTGGGAGGCTGAGGCAAGAGAATCACTTAAACCCAAGGAGGTTGCTGTGAGCTGTGATGCCACAGCGCCCTATTGAAGGTGATAAAGTGAGACTCTGTCTCTGTCTCTAAAACTAACTAACTACCTGACTAAATAAAATAATAATGGCTATTCTAATTGGTGTGAGGTGGTATCCTATTGTGTTTTTGATTTTCATTTCCCTAATGGTAAGTGGTACCCAGCATCTTTTTATTTGTTTACTGAATATTATAGAAAAATAAAAGAGAAACTTCTATTCAAGTTCTTGTCCCATTTACAAAATTGCATTTTTTCTTGGCATTAAGTCCTAGGAGCTCTTGATATATTCTGGACATTTATCTTTTATTAGATATCTAATTTACAAATTTTTTTTCTCATTCTCTGGATTGCCTTTTCATTCTGTTGGTAGTTTCCTTTGATATCAAAAGTTTAAATTTTGATGAAATCTAATATATCTACTTTTCTGTGGTTGCTGGTGCTTTTGGTGTTGTATCCAAGAAATAACGGTCACATTTAATGTTATAAATATTTTTGCTTGTGTTTTGTTTTAAGAGTTTTATACTTTTAGCTCTTTCATACAGGTCCTCAATTTAATTGAATTAAATTTGTGTGTGGTATAAGATAAAAGTCTAACTTTGTTCTTTCATATATAGACAGAGTTTTTCCTTTTTTGAGCAAAACAACAATGAAGACATAGCTACCCCAAACTGTGGGATACAGCAAAAGTAGTCCTGTAAGGAAAATTTATCACTTTAGATGCCTACATCTGGTCATTACTTACTTAAAAATGCTTCTCCTTGTCACTTCGAATATGTATAATCACAACACTTTATAAATCTAGGGTCAATGAAAAGCTCCATGTGCAGTTTCACTGATTCTTTTGGGGTGTTTTCCTCTTCTGCATTATTTTTTATAATCATAGCTCTAACTCCTTTTATGAGAACATTCTGCCCTCTTTAATCATTACCTTATATTCATACCTTTTTCTGGCTTGATCCTTTGATCTCTTTCTTTCTGAAGTTCAGGGACATGTAGGAGTATCCAAATATTTCAATTGCACATGAACCCACAATTATCTCAAAATGAAATTTACTAAAAAAAAGTAAGTCATAAAAAACAAGGAGCAGCTATCTCCTTGCAGCTAATTAGAAAAAGCAACTTGAACCTCTTTGATCTACTTGAACCAGCCTCTGTGCCTTAGAAGCATGAGGTCACTGTCCTGGCTAAAACACTCACCACTCCACCCTATCCAACTTTGTATCTTGGAACTACATCCCTGCATGTTTATGCCCTTGAACAAAAAATGTGTTTACACTTAGTATGAGTTTGCTAGGGCTACTGCAACAAAGCACCACAAACCCCAGTGGCTTAAAACAACAGAAATTTGTCCTTTCGCTGTTCTGGAGGCTGAAAGTCTGAAATCAAGATGTCAACAGGGTCATGCTACTTCTAAGATTCTGGGTAGAATCCTTCCTTGACTTCCTGACTTCTGGTGGTGGGTGGTAATCCTTAGCGTCCCTTGGTTTTCAGCTGCATCCACTTCGATTTCTGCTTCTGTCACCACATGACATTCCTCCCGTGTCTCTGTATCTGTCCTATTCTTAGAAAGACATCAGTCATACTAGATTAAGGCCCACCCTATCTGAAAAGACACTATTGCCAAATAAGCACATATTTACAGGTATGGACAAGGTGTTAAAACTTCAGTATATGGGGCTGGGTGCAGTGGCTCACACCTGTAATCCTAACACTCTAGGGGGACTGATGTAGGTGGATTGCCTGAGCTCACGGGTTTGAGACTAGCCTGAGCCAGAGAGAGACCCCTGCCACTAAAAAAAAAAAAATAGCCAGGCATTGTAAGAGGCACCAGGAGTCTCAGCTACTTGGGAGGCTGAGGCATGAGAATTATTTGAGTCCAAGAGTTTGAAGCTGCTGTGAGCTATAATGCCATAGCACTCTACTGAGGGCAAAAAAAAAAAAAAAGACTCTGTCTCAAAACAAAACAAAAAAACCCCCCAAAACTTCAGTATATATTTTTGTGGGAAACAATTAAATTCACAATAGACTCCAAACTTGGAATGTGCAAAAGTGATTGGTTCTAAAATAAAACTTCCTTTATTCAATTACATTGATAAGCATCCCTCCTGACATTCTCTCTGAACTGTATCTTCCAAAAGTACAGAGAATTATTGATGACGAAGAGACAGTTTAGGAGAACTAAATTCTAATTAACTTTGTCACTGATTCACTTTGTCAATTTTTTTTTTAGGAAACAGGGAAAGGATCTACAGAATAGTACAGGTGGCAGCCAACTTGATGCTCAGAAATCTTTTACCACTCAATGAGATATGCTTAAAGTATAAATACAAGGAAAAAAATTTGGAAAGCATGCAATACAACTGATGTCCGAAAAATTTTCTCTTTGTTGATAGCCCCCTGGCAGTAGAAGTAATAAAGAATAGAATTATGGCCAGAGTCATTGAAATGTCATAAGGTCATAGGAAAATATGACCTGTTACTCAGTTCCTGAACAAAATAAGACCTATCTTGTAATACGAAAGTTAGTATTTCCACTAAGCATAACCATATGTTACTATTTTGGAAATAAAATATATTGTCATATACACTGTAATGTAGTAAAACTCTGTCTTTATAATTTTATAACATTAAAATTAAGTAATTCATATATGGATTAATAAGCTGTGGTACATGTATACCATG
>CAUYQV010020461.1:0-12405 GCA_963574575.1 Galagoides demidoff | reverse complement strand
ACCTCCAACTCTTGGGCTCAAGTGAGTCTTCTGCCTCAGCCTCCCAAGTAGCTGGGACCACAGGCACCCGCCACAACGCCTGGCTATTTTTTGGTTGCAGCTGTCATTGTTGTTTGGCGGGCCCAGGCTGGATTCGAACCTGTCACCTTAGGTGTATGTGGCTGGAACCTTAGCCACTTGAGTCACAGGCACCGAGCCAACACTTCTTATTGGTCAAGACAAAAATACAACAAGAAGACCTTTCAATTCTAAATATTTATGCACCCAACTTAAATGCTCCCAGATTCTTGAAATAGACCTTACTCAGTCTGAGCAATGTGATATACTATAAGACCATAATAACAGGGGACTTTAACACTCCTCTTACAGAGCTAGACAGATCCTCTAAACAGAAATTAAATATAGGCTCAGCGCCTGTGGCTCAATCGGCTAAGGCGCCAGCCACATACACCTAAGGTGGCGGGTTCGAATCCCCAGCCCGGGCCTGCCAAACAACAATGATGGCTGCAACCAAAAAATGGCTGGGTGTTGTGGCGTGCGCCTGTGGTCCCAGCTACTTGGGAGGCAGAGGCAGGAGACTCACTTGACCCCCGGAGTTGGAGGTTGCTATGAGCTGTTATGCCATGGCACTCTACCCAGGGGGATAGCTTGAGGCTCCATCTCAAAAAAAAAAAAAAAAAAGAAAAGAAAAAGAAAAGAAATTAAAGATATAAGGGACTTAAATGAAACCCTAGAACAATTGTGTTTGATAGATATATATAGAGCACTCCATCACAAAGCTAAAGAATATACATTCTTCTCATCAGCCCATGGAACATTCTCCAAAATTAATCATATCCTAGGATGCAAAACAAACCTCAACAGAATCAAAAGAAGTGAAATTTTACCTTGTAGCATCTCAGACCACAAGGCACTAAAGGTGGAACTCAACTCTAACAGAAACTTTCAACCCCACACAAAGGCATGGAAATTAAACAACCTTACGCTGAATGACAGTTGGGTGCAGGAAGAAATAAAAGAGGAAATCATTAACTTCCTTGAGCACAACAACAATGAAGAGGCAAGCTACCAAGACCTATGGGATACTGCAAAAGCAGTTCTGAGAGGAAAATTTATCGCTGTAGATGCCTACATTCAAGAAACAGAAAGAGAGCACATCAACAAACTCACAGCCATCTGATGGAATTGGAAAAAGAAAAACAATCTAAGGCTAAACCCAGCAGAAGAAAAATTCAAAATAAAATCAGAGATCAATGAAATTGAAACCAAAAGAATGATTCAGAAAATTAAGGAAATGAGGAGTTGTTTTTTTGAAAAAATAAATAAAATAGATAAACCTTTAGCCAGACTAACTAGAAATAAAAAGATAAAATCTCTAGTAATCTCAATCAGAAATGATAAAGGGGAAATAACAACTGATGCCACAGAGATACAAGAGATCATCTCTGAATACTATGAGGAGCTCTATGCCCAGAAATTTGACAATGTGAAGGCAATGGATCAATATTTGGAATCACACCCTTGGCCTACACTTAGCCAGGTAGAAATAGAGCTCCTGAACAGACCAATTTCAAGCACTGAGATCAAAGAAATAATAAAAAAAATCTCTCGACCAAAAAAAATGCCCTGGTCCAGATGGCTTCACATCAGAATTCTATCAAACCTTCAAAGAAGAGCTTATTCCATACTGCAGAAATTATTCCAAAAAACTGAGGAGAAAGGAATCTTCCCCAACACTTTCTACAAAGCAAACATCACCCTGATACCAAAACTAGGAAAAGACCCAACTAAAAAGGAGAATTTCAGACCAATTTCACTAATGAATATAGATGCAAAAATTCTCAACAAAATCTTAATCAATAGATAAAAACTTATCTTCAAATAAGTCATACATCATGATCAAGTAGGTTTCATCCCAGGGATGCAAGGCTGGTTTAACATACAAGTTCATAAATATTATCCACCTTATTAACAGAAGCAAAAACAAAGACCATATGATCCTCGCAATAGATGCAGAAAAAGCATTCGATAAAATCCAGCATCCATTTCTAAATAGAACACTGAAGAGTATACTTTGTGGCACATTTCTTAAACTGATTGAAGCTATCTACGACAAACCCACAGGTAATATTTTACTGAACAGAGTAAAACTGAAAGCTTTTCCTCTTAGAACTGGAACCAGACAAGCTTGTCCTCTGTCACCATTACTATTCAACATAGTGCTGGAAGTTCTAGCCAATACAATTAGGTAAAAGAAGGAAATAAAGGGCATCCAAATGCGAGCAGAGGAGGTCAAACTCTCCCTCTTTGCTGATGATAGGATCTTATACTTAGAGAATCCCAAAGACTCAACCACAAGCCTCCTGAAAGTCATCAGAAAATACAGTAATATCTCAGGCTTTGCACAATGTCCACAATTCAGTAGCCTTTGTATACAGCAGTAACAGTCAAGATGAGAGGCTAATTAAAAAACACAATTCCCTTCACCATAGCTTCAAACAAAAATGAAATACCTAGGAATATACCTAACAAAAGAGGTGAAGGACCTCTATAAAGAAAATTATAAAACCCTAAGAAAAAAAAAGAGTAGAGGATCTTAACAAATGGAAGAACATACCATATTCGTGGCTGGGAAGAAACAACATTGTTAAAATGTCTATACTTCCCAAAGTAAGCTACAGATTCAATGCCATCCCTATTAAAATACCAACATCGCACTTTCAAGACTTGGAAAAAATGATTCTGCATTTTGTGTGGAACCAGAAAAAACCCTGTATAGCTAAGGCAGTTATTAGTAATAAAAACAAAGCTGGGGGGCATCAGCATACCAGATTTTAGCCTGTACTACAAAGCCATAGTAGTCAAGACAGCATGGTACTGGCACAAAAATGGAGACATAGACATTTAGAATCAAACAGAAAAACCAGGAAATGAAATTAACATCTTACCACCACCTAATTTTTAATAAGCCAAACAAGAACATACCTTGGGGGAAAGACTTCATGAAGAAGACTGCTGTGGCAATTGCAACAACAACAAAAATAAATGGGACTTAATTCAACTGAAAAGCTTCTATACAGCTAAGGAGACAACAAAGCAGACAACCTACACAATGGGAAAGGATATTTGCGTATTTTGAATCAGACAAAAGCTTGATAATTAGGATCTATAGAGAACTCAAATTAATCCACATGAAAAAAGCCAACAACCCCATATATCAATGGGCAAGAGAGATGAATAGAACCTCCTCTAAAGAAGACAAATGGCTAACAAACATATGAAAAAATGCTCATCATCCCTAATTATTATAGAAATGCAAATCAAAACCACCCTGAGATACCATCTAACCCCAGCGAGAATGGCCCACATCACAAAATCTGAAAACTACAGATGCTGGTGTAGATGTGGAGAGAAGGGAACACTTTTACACTGCTGGTGGGACTGCAAACTAACACAACCTTTTTGGAAGGAGATATGGAGAACCCTCAAAGAACTCAAGCTAGGCCTCCCATTTGATCCTGTAATCCCATTACTGGGCATCTACCCAGAAGGAAAAAAATCCTTTTACCCTAAGGACACTTGCACTAGACTGTTTATTGCAGCCCAATTTACATTCGCCAAAATGTGGAAACAGCCTAAATGCCCACCAACCCAGGAATGGATTAACAAGCTGTGGTATATGTATACCATGGAATACTATTCAGCCATTAAAAAAGATGGGGACTTACAGCCTTTGTATTAACCTGGATGGAAGTGGAACGTGGAACACATTATAGTAAAACATCACAAGAATGGATAAGCATGAATCCTATGTACTCAATTTTGATATGAGGACAATTAATGACAATTACTGACACTGTGTGGGTGGGCGAAGGGGAGAGCAGAGAGAGAAAGAAGGAGGGCGGGTGGGGGAGAGGAAGAGAAGAGAGAGGGAAGGGGAAAGGGGAGTCTGGTCTTGTTGTGTGCCACACCTTTTGGGGGCAAGGCACGATTGTAAGAGGGACTTTACCTAACAAATGCAATCATGCAATCACTATAACCTGGTTTCTCGTACCCTCAATGAATTCCCAACAATAAAAAAAAGAAGAAAAGAAATAAAGTGTTGGCAAAGGAGTTACCAAGCTAAAGGCAGGTGGTACAAGTCATCCCATTCTATATCATATCCCACAGTGTAGAGAATACAAAGTTTGTCTAAATCCAAAAACAAACCTTTGGCAGAAGATAAGAATAACTCAAGGGAAAGGATTAATGCCAGATGGTACCAGCAGGTTTAGCAGAGGAAAGACAATTATATATTATATGGGAACCAGCACTTTTCCAAATATACAGCTGTGACTGATGTCTCTGTTGCTGAAATAGATCCTTTAGCACCTTTGGATAAAGTCTGCCTTCTGGGTTGTGGCATTTCAACTAGTTAGGGTGCTTCTGTGAACACTACCCTGGCTCTATTTACGTGGTCTTTGTCCCCGGAGGAGTTGGACTGGCAGCGATGTATCTTAGATCATTGGTGTGGACATGAATAAAAATAAATTTGCACAGGCCAGAAACTTTGAAGTCTCTGAATGCATTAACTCCCAGGATACTATTAAACCTATGCAGGAAGTGTTCATTGAGATGACTGATGGGGGAGTGGACGATTCCTTCAAGTGTATTGGTAATGTGAAAATCATGAAAGCAGCACATGAGATGTGCCAGTAAGGCTGGGGCATCAGTGTGATGCTTGGAGTAGCCGCTGCAGCTGAAGAAATATTCACTTGTTCATTCTAGCTGGTTACAGGTTACATACATATGGGAAGACACTGCCTTTGGTGGGTGGAAGAGAGTAAAGGTATCCCAAAGTTGGTATTTGAATATATGTGCAAAAAAGATAAAAGTTGACAAGTTCATGACTCACAATCTATTTTTTGACAAAATTAACAAAGATTTTGATCCATTCAGGGGAGGCCATTCAAACTGTCTTAAAGATTTAAATTCAAAAGAGAAAAATAAGTTCTTCCTGTCTTGGTCTGATAGGAGGAGCCCAACAGGTGAGGAGAAGTTCTTCCAAGGTCACAGCCTCTTAGACCTTCACTTTAGGCAGTAGTGTTATGTGTGTAATTCATAAATCTCTGTAATCAAGAACAAGGCTAATTCAGTCATAAATCTATTATCTGTACCGTCCTTCACATAAATAATTACCTCATTTAGAAATATTTTAACATAATAAAAGTAATTTCTGTTCCATGGTATACATATTTTTTTAAAAGTAATTTATACAAAAATACCCCACATTAATCTTTAGGACACTTTACAATTTTACAAAGTACTTTTCAGTTGTAGGCAGAGCAAGTGTTATCATCCCTGCTTTACTGAGAAGGAGTCTAAGGGTTAGAATTACAAAGTGAGTGGTACAAGACTATGTACTAAATACCAGATTCTTGCTGCCAAATTCCTTGTGAAGTGTGCTCTTTGCTATATTACTCTGCTGGCCATGTCTGGTAGGTATAAGTTAGAAAGGAGCTATTTCATCAACCCTATAGTTCTTTTCCTTACTTCCTTACTTCTTAAGTAAAGGCAGTCTTTACCTGTACTTAATTATGTTTAAATTTAACTTTTTGACTTCAGTTTAAACAAATGACAGTAAATCTTTTTAAACCTGCAGCTAAGTCTAGCTGGAAAAAACTCCTCTATGACATTTAAGACATATGCCTGGGGGTTATGAAGTTAGCAAATTATTTTAATCTTTTTCTTGCTCTAAAAATTAATCTTAACTTTTTCAGTAATGTACACCTTTCTTTGGACTGGTCCTAAACATGCCTGTAGTAGTGATTATTTTGCTGAGTTTTATGAGTATGCTTATGAATTTGGGTCTTATTCTTATTTAACCATAATTGTCTGAAACTTAAATTTTGGAAGGTTTTCCCTACATTTTTTTAAGTCAGCCAGGTTATAATGGTAGCTCTGAAACTTACATATGCACTTTTTACTATTTGCTAAATATTTCTCCAACAAATATAAGATTTTTGTGAGCTGGGCATGGTGGCTCATACTTTTGAAAAGCTGAGGCATGTAGATTGCTTGAGCTCAGGAGTTCAAGATCAGCCTGGGCAAGAGATCCCATCTCTACTAAGAATAGAAAAACTAGGTGGGTGTTGTGACCGGTGCCTGTAGTCCTTAGCTACTTAGGAAGCTAAGGCAAGAAGATCACTTGAGCCTCAGAGTTTGAGGTTGCTATAAGCTATGATACTAGGGCACTCTACCCAGGGCAACAGAGTGAGACTCTGTTTAAAAAAAAAAAAAAAGATGGCTCAGCGCCTGTGGCTCAAGTGGCTAAGGTGCCAGCCACATACACCTGAGCTGGTAGGTTCAAATCCAGTCCAGGCCTGCCAAACAATGACAGCTGCAACCAAAAAATAGCCGGGCCTTGTGGCAGGTTCCCGTAATTCCAGCTACTTGGGAGGCGGAGGCAGGAGAATCGCTTGAGCCCAGGAGTTGGAGGTTGCTGTGAGCTGTGATGCCACAGTAACTGTGATGCTACCCAGGGTGACAGCTTGAGGCTCTGTCTCAAAAAAAAAAAAAAAAAAAAAAGGGCGTCAGAAGCTCACTGGGTAGGGCGCCAGCCCCAGCCAAACTGCAACAAAAAAATAGCTGGGCATTGTGGCAGGCGCCTGTAGTCCCAGCTACTTGGGAAGCTGAGGCAAGAGAATTGCCTAAGCCCAGGAGTTGGAGGTTACTGTGAGCTATGTGACACCACAGTACTCAACTGAGGGGAATAAAGTGAGACTCTGTCTCTACAAAAAAAAAATAAGATTTTCTTTTAGAGATGGGGTCTCACTCTGTCACCTAGCTGGAGTGCAGTGGGATTATTATCATAGCTCATTGCAACCTTGAACTCCTGGACTCAACTGATCCTCCTGTCTCAGCCTCCTGAGTAGCGTGGGACTACAGGCATATACCACCATACCCAACTAATTTTTCTTATTTTTTGTAGAGACGGGGTTTCACTATGTTGATCAGGCTGGCCTAAAACTCCTGACCTCAAGCAATCTTCCCAGCAGTGGATTAGCAAGCTGTGATATATGTATACTATGGAATACTATTCAGCCATTAAAAAAGATGGAGACTTTACATCTTTTATATTAACCTGAATGGAGGTGGAACACATTCTTCTTAGTAAAAATGAGAAGCAAGGAGAAGCAAGAATCCAATGTATCCTATTTTAATATGAAGACAATAGATGAGCTAATACAAAGGGGGATTAGGGTAATGAGCAAGTGGGAAGAGGGGAGGAGAGAGGAGGATGGAGGCCTCTTAGGGGCAGGACACAATTATAAAAGGTACTTTATCTAACAAATGCAATCAGTGTAACTTAATTCTTTGTACCCTCAATGAATCCCAAAAAATGTGTATTCTGCTGCTGTTGATATAATGTTCTATATATGTCTGTTACATCCATTTGGTCTATAGTGTAACCTTTTTATATTCATTTTCCACCTAGGTGATCTATTCATTGTTGAAATGGGTTTTGAAGTCCCATACTATTATTGTATTGCTATCTATTTCTCCCTTCCATTCTGTCAATATTTGCTTCATATACATTTAGGTGATCTGATGTTGGATGCATCGGTATTCATAATTACTATAGTCTCTTGGTGAATTTACCCCTTTATCATTATATAGTGTCCTCTTCTATCTCTTCTGACAGATTCAACTGAATCTGCTCCCTTTTGGTAATCATTTGCCTGGAATCTTTGCCCATACCTCTCTTTCAGCCTATGTGATTCCTTAAAGCTAAAGTGAGTCTCTTATAAACAACATATAGTTGGATCTTGTCTTTTCATGTTATCAGCCACTCTTTCTTTTGATTGGAGAAGTCAACCCCTTTACAATTCAAATAATTATTGATAGGTAAGTAGTTATAATTGCCATTTTGATAATCTTTTTTAGTTGCACAATTCTTTCATTTGGTTCTTCCTCTTTTGCTGTCTTCCTTTGTGATTTTTAAAAATTTTTTGATACACAATATTTATATGGCCACACTGAGATGTTGATTTGTCAATTTCTTTTTGTACCGGTATGCTCTGATTCCTTTTTTAAAATCTTCTATGTATTCACTAGAGATTTTTTCATATGATAGCTATGGCTTAAATAAAACATATTGTAGATTTAACAGTCTATTTTAAGCTAATAACTTAAATCATATACAAAATCTCTACACTTTTACTTCTCTCACACATACAGACACATTTTATGTTCTTAATGTCATACTTTACATCTTTATATATAAAGATGTATCTGTTAAGAAATTATTATAGCTATGGTTATCTTTAATATTTTGGTTTTTCAATTTTCATGATAGAGTAGAAATGCTTTATGTTTGACTTTACAGTATTAGAGTTCTGAATTTGACTATATATTTGTCTTCATTAGTGTTACACTTTCATATATTTTCATGTTGTTAGTATCTTTTTATTTCAATTAGAAGAACTCTCTTTAGCATTTTTCTAAGACAGGTCTAGTGGTAATGAACTTCATCTTTTGTTTGGGAAATTCTTTGTTTCCCCCATCATTTTGCTTTTCTGGATATAGTATTCTTGGCTGGCAGGATTTTTTTTTTCTTTAAGCATTTTGATTGTATAATTTTACTCTCCTGGCTGGCAAGGTATATGATAAGAAATTCACTGTTATTTTCATGGAGTTTTCTTTGTATGTGATGGGTCAATTTTCTTTTTCTACTTTCAAAATTCTCATTCTTTTTTACTTTTGAGAATTTGGCTAGTGACTTGATAAAATTCCTTTATATTCAATATATTTGGGGTTTTTTAGGATTCATGAGTCTGAATGCTCGTTTTCTCTGGATTTGGGAAGTTTTCTGTAATTTTTTTTTTTAAATAAGCTTTCTTCTCCCTACTCCTTCCCTGCTTCTCCTGGGACTCCCATCATGTGTTGATTGCTTCTTTCATGGTGTCCCATTGTTTCCATAGTATTTCTGCCTCTTTTGCTATTTTTTTCCTCTGACCTTATAATTTCAAATTTCCTATCTTCATTAGTGTTACACTTTTATTGATTTTTCTTCTCGATTGCATCTGCTGTTGAAAGCTGCCATTGTACTTTTGAGTCTGTTGTGTTCTTCAGCCCTGTACTTTTTAAAATTCTTTTTATGGTTTCTATCTCTCTGTTGAGCTTCCTATTTTGTTCATATATTGCTTTCTTGATTTTTTTATATTTTATTGTATTATTATTTTTTTTTTTTTGCAGTTTTTGGCTGGGGCTTAAACCCACCACCTCTGGCATATGGGACCAGTGCCCTACCCTTTTGAGCCACAGGTACCATCTTCTTGAATTTTTTTTTAAGTTGTCTTTATTGTACTCTTATAATGCACTGAACTTCTTTAAGATGATAATTTTAAATTCCTTGCCAGGCAGTTTGTAGTTCCCCATTTCTTTAGGGTCAGTTGCTTGTGCTTTATTTTATTCCTTTGGTGATTTCATGTTTCCTTGATTAGTCATTATTATTGTGGCCATGCACTGGTGTCTGTGCATTTGAAGAAGAACATACCAGTCTAAGTTTTTACAAACTGGCCTCAGCAGTGAAAGACCTGCATCAGTCAGCCTGTCCATATATTCTGGGCACAAGTAATAAGAAACCGTCCTCCCTACTCTCTTTAATGTGTATTTTCATTGGTTCACACAAGTGCAATAATATCACACCTGGATTCCTTAACTCTTATGAAGGTAATTTCATGTGTGGATGGTTATTCAAGTTTATTTTTCTGCAAAATAACAAGCACTGAAGATTCCTATTCTGCTATCTTGCTGATACTACTCCCCTAATTCTGAAGCTTCATTTCTTGGTAATGCTTTTCTGTCAGTCACTGTATACCTGAATGACTCACAGAACACCTGCAAGGCACCATGCATGTTCTGAGAAGACCAAGATGCATAATAGGACAATGTTCTGACTTAAAGGAACTCTGAGTTTCCTGAAGGGGAACCTGGGAGTCTTTGTAGAAAGCAGGCTTTAAGTATTGGGGAAGAAGAGATACAGCAGAGGGCACTCTGAGGAATGCATGTGTGTGCCCACACATGTGTGCATATGTGAATAAATGTGTGTGTGTATGTATATGCATATGTGTGAATATATGTCTCTCTTCGGGAGGAAACAGGCTAGGGAGAAGGACATATGAGGAAAGAAGTTAAGAACTGGGTAACTAGAGATAATGAAGTAAGTTACATACATGCTGAATTTTACCCTTGGACCAGAGTAGTAGATAGAAGTTGTAGTAGGATTTGATTTTTTATTCAATCCTTTATTTGTTAAATCAGCCACAATTTCTGAGGCATGCATGCCCATTAACATGCTACAGCCATGGATATTCTTGAGGACATGATCAGAGGAAGATATTTTACATGTGTATTGTTTACTTGGACACCTTATTTCTGAACAAGATACACCTGAACATGAACCTTCTCATGACACTCTCGAATACCAGCCTCATCTTCAGATCATAATTTCCCTTTTCCTTTTATTCTTAAAAAGAATTTCATTTCTTTTTAGCCCACGGTTCAAGGTCATGTGGTCACCACAAAAAAAAATTTTTTTTGAGTCAGAGTTTCACTTTGTCACCCTCGGTAGAGTGCCATGGCATCACAGCTCACAGAAACCTCAAACTCTTGAGCTTAAGCGATTCTCTTACCTCAGCCTCCCAAGTAGCTAGGACTACAGGTGCTCACCACAACACCTGGCTATTTTTAATTACAGTTGTCACCTTTGTTTAGCTGGCCTGGGCCAGGCTTGAACCCACCACCTTCCTTATATGTGGCTGATGCCATAACCACTGTGCTATGAGCACCGAGCCCACAAAACATTTTTTAAATTCTGCTCTTTAAAATTTCATCTTGAAAGGATTTGAAGTAAACTTCTTAGCTATTCCAACTTCCTGCAGTGCTGGATCCCAGTCCAGCAAAGCCCTTGCATTGACAAAATCACTAGTTGTGATTTCAAACCACATTTGTACAAACCATCATTTTCCTTTCTCCAATTTCTAGGTTCTGTTCTCAGGCACATGCCAGACTTATGAAGTTGTGTAAAGCTTGGGAAGTAAATTCCTCTGTTAAAAAGTGATTTATAACATTAGGGTTGGAGGCCTGAACACTGTCAGAATAAATCTAGTTCAATTTTTCTCCAATTTCTTTTTCATCATTTATCTCTCTGTTATCCCCTGTCCCTGCTTTGCTCAATCCACCCAACACACACATGCATGCACGTGTGTGAGTGCACACACACACAGGCCTGCAGCACCTGGCTTCATTTTAATGTCATAGTACTGTGGTAATATCTCCTCTGGGACTTACCTTACCAATTCTATGATCCCAAACACTGGCTGGCCAAGGCCAGCTGGGAAGTCTCATTCTAAATGTCAGCATCAAGTGTGACTTCATGATGAGATTCTCTAAAGGCATCAGGTCAATGAGTCTGGCAGATTGACCAAACCACTTGACATCAGCAGATCCTTTCTGGAAGTTTCTGATTATGCCAATGATGTGATTAGTCAAGAAAGGCAGCTGAGGGCTGGGCATGGTGGCTTATGCCTGTAATCCTCCGAGCACTCTGGGAGGTGGAGGCAAATGGATGGCTTGAGCTCAAGAGTTTAAGACCAGCCTGAGCAGGAGTGAGATCCCATCTCCACTAAAAATAGAAAAACTATCCAGGCATAGTGGCACACACCTGTAGTCCCAGCTACTCAAGAGGCCAAGGCAAGAGGATTACTTAAACCTAAGAGTTTGAGGTTGCTGTGAGTTATAATCATGCCATGCCACTCTACCCAGGTGATAGAGTGAGACTGTGTAAGAAAGAAAGAAAAGTAAGCAAAGAAAAGAAAGAAAGAAAGAGGAAAGGAGGGAGGTGATATACACAGAGTATTGCTTTCATATGACATAAACAGGGTATTTCGTAGCCATCCCAACAGTTGCCAGTACCATCACAACACTTTGCCCAATCAAGTGTGATCGCAGCACAGGAGGGATTTCTGTGCCTTGAAAATGAGTGGCAATGGACCAACATGAGGAACAGTTATCTAATTTGGCCTTAGATTTCCTCCCACTGATACAATTCTGCCCTATCTGCTTTTTAAAAGGTCGAGGGGGCTAAGGCGCCAGCCACGTACACCTAAGGTGGCAGGTTCGAATCCCCAGCCCGGGCCCGCCAAATAACAATGATGGCTGCAACAAAAAAATGGCGGGGCGTTGTGGCAGGCGCCTGTGGTCCCAGCTACTTGGGAGGCGGAGGCAGGAGACTCGCTTGAGCCCAGGAGTTGGAGGTTGCTATGAGCTGTGATGCTAGGGCACTCTACCCAGGGGGATAGCTTGAGGCTCCGTCTCAAAAAAAAAAAAAACGGGTTCAGTCGCAGCATTAGTTCCTGGTAA